>VJNQ02000365.1:0-303979 GCA_007827005.2 Populus simonii | reverse complement strand
CTGATAGAATGGTGATGAAGTTCCTCAGCTATTTTTGGAAGGTGTTATGGGGAAAATTGGGTACTAAACTGTTGTTTTCAACTACTTGTCACCCCCAAACAGATGGACAAACCGAAGTAGTTAATAAGACTTTAACACAACTTCTGCATGCTGTCATTCAAAAGAACTTAAAGAATTGGGAAGATTGTTTGCCATTATAGAGTTTGCGTATAATCGTAGTGTGCACTCTACTACTGAATTTTCACAATTTGAAATTGTGTATAGATTTAACCCTTTAACTCCAATGGATTTGATTCATTTGCCTGTTGATGAAAGGGTTAGTTTGGATGGTAATCGTAAAGCACAGGTGGTGAAGACACTCCATGAGAGTGTGCGGCAACAGATTGAAAAGAGGAATCGTGTGTATGCGACCAAAGCCAATAAGAGGCACAAACATGTTGTCTTTCAACCAGGCGATTGGGTTTGGGTGCATATGCGCAAGGAGAGATTTCCGGCCCATAGGAAATCAAAGCTACAACCACGAGGAGATGGGCCATTTCAGATCCTTGAGAGGATCAATAACAATGCTTATAAAGTTGATTTGCCAGGTGAGTATGGTGTTAGTGCTACCTTTAATGTTTCTGATCTTACTATGTTTGATGTAGGCGATGATTCGAGGTCGAATCCTTTTGAAGAGAGAAGGGATGATGCGGATCAGCCCAAAACCAAGCGTAATCATGCCAACGACCCATTGGAGGTGCCAATTGGGCCAATCACAAGAGCTAGGCAAAGAAGCTTAAAAAAGCATTGAATGGGCTTGTTCAGAACTTATGGAGCAAGATGGACCTAGAGGGGCTTAGGACATTTAAGGAGCATGAAGGACAGCCTTTAATTCATCTAGTTCAGGTCCAAGAAGAGCCTAATTCGTGTGGAAGAAGGGGTTGATATGTCCGGCCCAATACCAGCTTTGTAAGGCTTGTTTTTTTCCTTAATGCTACAAGGATAAAAAGTCAGCAATTTATTCTCCTAATTAAGTAAGGAAGTTGGCCATATTTATTCCTAAAGAGGGGAGGACTATTTAATGCTTTTCCTAACAGAGTAAGGAAAGTAATTAAATCAGCAATAAAGGAGGAAAGTTGTTTCTTATTTGCCAAGGTAAACAAGGAAATCCAAGCTAATCAATGACATCAAAGGAAAGGGGGCAGCAACATAAATTTTCCAAATCAGATTTTTCCTAGTTATGTAGGACTTCTTAAGGGTGACAAATCTGATTCTAGCATATTTAGGATGGTAATTTTTGGATTTTTATTATTATTTTGGATTTTATTAGTTTTGTGTCGCTGATTCGTTGTTTTCAGACATTCTTTGAATCTGCAAAATTTGGTTAGTAGTACAAAATATATCCTCACACCTCTCGTGTATCACACAAAAAAATCAAGGCTTTTCACTCTAATAAGTTCACAACGCTTTTTACTCACAACTTGCTTTCTCTTGGTTCTTTAGGAACTGAAATTAACAAATCAAAGTCAATAGCCTTCGCAGTACACTCTAATTAAATTTTTAGAATCAAGAATAAAATATACTGAAAACGAAGCAAAACAAAACTGCGATTATGATTTCGCGAGTAGCAATGTAAATTCATATGAATTGTGGACGAAACGAAGACACGAAATAAAACAAAACATAAGCGAATATTAGCAAAAAAAAAATTACTGACTCCTAGATAAGCCAAATATAATAGAAACAAAAATATTTGAACAAAATCAAACAGTAAGGATCACGTTTTGAAACTTGACACAAATCTAACGTGTTACACAATTTTTACATGACAGAATTGAAACCCAGGCCAAAAAATATTGAAATGACCTAAAATTCAATATTTAGAATTCTAATACTAAAAATACCAAAAAAAACATGTATAGGTCGTTCTCTTATATCTCTAGGTATCCAAACCCTTTGTATGATCAGTTTGCAGCAGAATTGAACCTCCAATTAAAACCTCCAGAAGCCGATTTTAAAATAAGCCCAAATTTAATATATGGTGTGATATCACTCCAAATACACAGAATATGAAATTTCAATTGATTCTAATGGTGGTTTGCTTATGGTTTACTAAGAGTAGTGTTTCTGCGATAGAATTGAACCTCGAATTAAAATCTCAAGAAAACAATATCAAAATAAGCCTAAAATTTACATATGTTGTGATCTCACCACTAATTGATAGAATATGAAGTTTGAATTGATTATGAGGTCATTTGCTTACATTTCACTAAGAGTTGTGTTTCTACGGTAAAATTGAACCTCGAATTAAAACCTTAAGCAAACGATATCAGAATGCACCTAAATTTGACATATGATGTGATCTCACCCCAAATAGACTGAATATGAATTTTCAATTCATTATGAGGTGGTTTGTTTATAGTTTACTAAGAATTGTGTTTTTGCGGCAAAATTGAATCATCCTTCAAATCTTATATATGTTACTGATATGATTAGAGATAGTAACAAGATGAAATATAACCATTTTTTCTTTTGCTTAGATAACGCGGACACAAAGAACAAGAAGATGAACAACACAAACACTAAAAAACTTAAAGGAACATTAAAAAATGAAAATAACAGAAGGATATGATCTTGTTTTGGAGCCTAGCTCTAATATGAACTGATGCAAATCTCGTGATCACGTGGTCGCGCAACCCACAATCAAGACTAAGACTTGATCTTGGAAAGCCAAAAAAAGTCAGGAGAATGGCACATTGGAAACCTGCCTCAAGGCACCGACACTATTGAAATGAAGTAGAATGACGCCACGAAGCCAGTTAATCTTCGATAAGTCAAATTCAGTTCGTTCAAGAACTGAAGAATACAAAAATCACTCTCACATGTTAAAACTGAAAAATTCAGAAGTAATATTCATCAATGGCTCCTGAAATTTTGGTTACATGAGTTTAAATAGTTCTTGAAAAATTAACCTTAATGGACCCCTTATGTGGACTTATATGAGGTCTACTCAAAACTGACCCAAAAACCCTAAACTGAAAAGCACATAACCTGATCCAAACAAGCCTTGGATCTTAGTTGAAAACAAAGTCTACATTAAACCCAAACAAGCCTTGGATTGTAGCTAACAAAATAAAATAAAGTCTCTAATATAAATCCATGTTCTTCCATGAGAAGAAGAGAAGGAAATAAAATATTACACAACTGATTCAAGGCTTATTTATAGCCTTCAATGCAGCCCATTAATCGTAGAAACAAAAGGAAAAGATAGTCATCTATGTTATTTCCAAGTTATAGTAAGATTCTTTTGTTTCATTTGTTATCCTCACTTAATAGCCCAAATAAGGTTATATTGAGGCCCTTTTGCACATGGATAAGATGTACTAAGGTCTCTTCTTGATACTCTTATGGATATTTTATTTCTAACTTGGTCGAAACCTTCAAAACCAATGCATTTAATGTCTCTTTCAATATATTTATCTTGAATCGAGTCATTGAATCATTTGGAACAAATAATGGGTTATTGCTTATATTTTAGGCTGATCCACATCAGTTGTGCTCTTGCCTTTAAATTGCCCCACCAATACAAAATAAAGTTGTTCCAGTAGGGATCTGATAACGTGACACTTTCTCTGCTTTTCTCAATCTAAGAGGAGAGATGCTAAATTGTGCTTTGAAGTTGCCTATATGCGAATATGGGCTTCACTCAACTTGGCTGGGGGGGAATTTTTGTGCTCCCAGAGGTAATGTTGCCACACAAATGAGGCTAAAGACAGCAGTTGGGCTAGTGGATTGGCCAATGGTGATGGTTGTTGCAATTCCATCTTATCTCAACTCGTGTGAAACAGTAGAGGTGAAGACAGCTCAGATGATCCATGTGAGAAAAGATGATAAAGGAAATGATCCAATAGCGATCTCATTCAAGCGGCGGGAAACAAGAATGGAAGAGAGTTTTTTCGCACCTTTTCAAAGGAAACGCGTGCAAGGGAGGGAATTTAGGAGCGGACACCACTGACCAACATACCATATGATACATAATGATGCACACCTAAAAGTATTAACGGTAAAGAGAGATTTCCAATTTGACTCAACTTTTCATGAGCATATCCTACCGTAAAAGATCAACATCCCAGAGTCCAATAGCCCAAGTTTGAAACCATCAAGTGAAGAGGTTAATAATTTCAAAGGTTTTAAATTCAAAATTTCGAAGTCACATAAAGGGAACGGAATGCACACGGGCGATTGGACTGTAGTCTCAAATAGCTATTATTTTTTTAAAAAAATTAATTTTAAAAAATATTAAATAATACTTTTTTATTTTTGAAACTTATTTTTTATATCAATATATTTAATCAATTAAAAATAATAAATAAAATTAATTTGAAGTACAAATAAATAAATAATTTTTGACAAAATGATGCTTTGACTGAAAGCACGCTATTTAATCTAATGAAAAAAAGAAAAGGAAATCAAAAGAGTAAAATCCAGCACCAATCAAGGGGACTGGATTGGGATTAATAAGAACCTGCAGCTCGTCCCGATCGAAAACAACACAACACAGATGGCCCCCTAATTCACTATAAAAAGAACACCCACATACTGGAATCGAAGTCCGGAATTTTTTTTCTCTGCATAAGCTGGAAAATAGTTGTCAAATGTCCCACAAACATATATTATGTACATGGCAGCTGGCATTTCTTTTTTTTTTTTTTTTTTGATTTACGTGGGGTGTCCGGGCCAGCTTACGCGCACCACGACTATTCCCCACGGCCCATTGGACATCCTGCAAGCCCAGGGGGATGTTAGGCACCGCGGGGGTGACAGACGTGCACATAGAGGGTCGAACCCGGGATGGGGGCGGAGCAAGTCACACAATTGACCACAGCAGCTAGACCCTCAAGTGCGGCAGCTGGCATTTCTGATGATGAAAGAGGAGGATATGATCACTGAAACTGAAACGCATGGATTCCCAGAAAGAAATTCATCAAGATCCTTTAGCTACTTAGTTAAACTGCTTCTAAATTCTGTTTATTGATAGCAAAATCTTACTATGAGAGAGAAATTAGGCAAGAGTGATCAAACAAAATGGGCATGAATTGAGAGACAATTTGGGCAAATGTAATTTTCATTCCCACAACAAAAACGAAATTACAACATAGTACAAGTGAAATGTTCGTGATTATACTATATATTGAAAAGAAAAATAAGGAAACAAGTATGTTAAAAAAAAAAAACCCCACAAACCAGCAGCAATGCTAGCTAAGCTAGCCTTGATTTGGGCCTCCGTTTCATCCCCGATACATTCAACTTTCTCTGCAGCCTACTGATCTTTCTCTGCCATTTTTATTTCGCAACTCAAATATTTCATTACAAATTCAAATAAATATGGAGAGAACGTCTCCTCTTACCCTCTTTATCCTCTTCTCTGCTTCAATAATCAATAACAATGATGCAATAAAATCTCACTGAGAGACCAATGATTCAATCAAAAGAGGAAAACTGCACAGACCCTTTCTCAATTTTCTCTTAATGAGCGACGAGAATTGCCAGGAAAAAGAAACCCTGATGACGAATTCCATAGTGTTGCTTTCCTTGTTTGGTTTGATGGAAGGTTAGAGGTAAATTCTCAAAAGAATCAATAGAAGGGTGGTGGTGGAGGTGAAGCGTATGACACCCCTGTGACTGGTGGTAATGGCCCCTCATACACTGGAGTCGGAGGGGCGGACTTCCATAGATTATTGGTGGGGGTGGGGGTGGGGATGGTGGTGAGGGTGGTGGAGGGTTTTCGCATGGAATTGGCGTGGAAGCGATGGTGGTGGGGGCGAAGGGTAGTTAACTGGTGGAAGCAGTGATGGTGGGGGAGGTGAACGGTAATGAACTGGACGTGGTGGTGGTGGGCTATAATGTATTGGCGGTGATGGTGGAGGTGGTTCTATACAAGGTGGGGGAGGAGGCGGTGGTGGTGGTGAATACACTGGCGGTGGTGGAGGCGGAGAGTATACTGGTGGTGGTGGATGTGAAGGTGGTGGCGGTGAATAAACTGGTGGTGGAGGAGCTGGTGGTGACTTTGGAATAACAACCGGTGGTGGAGGTGAAAGTACTGGCACTGGAGGTGAAGGCGGAGGAGGAGCAGGCAACGATGGAACAAAAGGAGCACATCTAAACGAGCTACAATCAACAGGCATGGACAAAAAAGCCTTACATTGTGCTGCGGATCTCTGTTCTGGTCTTCCTGGCAAACAATTTCTCCTGTCACTGAAATCCGGCAGACTCAAGCAAACTGGTGGCTCTCCAGTGAAGAAGTTATAAGAGAAGGTGAAGTTCTCCAAATTCGGCAACTGACAAATGCTTGCCGGAATCTTCCCAGAGAGCATGTTGTGAGCTACATTGAGCTGTTCAAGACTCACCATCCCGCCAACTGTATCAGGTAATGGACCTATCAATTGATTGAAGCTAACATCGAACACTGTCAGGTTTTTAAGCAAACCTATCTCTGCTGGCAAGCAAGATCTAAATCCATTGTTCATGAGGATGATTTCATTGAGATTTGACATGTTACCTAAGCTTGATGGCACACATCCGTGGAACTTGTTGTTTGCCAAAACAATGACTGATACTGGGGAGTTGCCAAAGTTTACAGGCAGATCGAAAACGAACCTATTGTGATTGATAAAGATTGCATCCAAGTCCTTATCAAATAGCTCTTTCGGTACAGTGCCCTCAAATTCGTTGAATCTCAGATCCAAGAATTTGAGTGAAGGTAGCTTGAGCACAACTTGTGGGAATTTCCCAGCAAACCGGTTGTTGCTAAGATCCAGTTCAAAGAGTAACCTCAGTTTCTTGAACTTGTGAGGTATAGTCCCACAAAACCTGTTGGAGTTGATGTGAAACAATGCAAGATCCACCAGGAAGCCAAGCTCCTCTGGCAAGTAGCCGGCAATATCACCATGGTTGAGATCAATGCCGGCAACTGTACGGATTGTTTTGTTGTCTGGAGCTCGAGAACAGAAAACCCCCTCATAGTTGCAAACTTGAGACCCAATCCAATTGGCTGTTAGATTTAGAGGGTCTGAGAAAATGGCTTGTTTCCAAGCTTGTAATGCCATGTAAGCATTTCTAAGTCTTGGATTCTCAAAAACTAGAGATGGGTCTACTGTGACTCTCTCTCCTCTGTCACCAAATTCATCCTTGTAGTAAAGAAGCTGCCGCTTGTTGATGTACATAGCTTCAGCATCACTGAGGTCTCCTCCATAGCTCGAGATAGTTGGTGTTTGTTGAGCAACAGAGAGGCATACAACTGTGCCTAGAAAAAAGGCAATGACAAGGGAGAGATGAATAGGGAAGGGGGTCTTATTCTTCATCTCACGTGAGACATCTGATATACTCTTCTTTCTCACCACCTCTCTACTTCCCTCACCCAAGTGTTGCTAGAAGAAAATGGGTTCTGAAGCAAATGTTATGCACTTGGAGATCTTAGACATAAAATGTGGTGTATGAGAGAGAGATACTTTCTAGGGATTTTGGAGACGTGTCAAAGGATAACTAAATCACTGCTCAAAGCCCACCGGATTCACTTACTTCTTCTCTTCTTCTTCTTTTTTTTTTTTTTTTTTTCAAATCTCTCACTTAACTCTTATCTCATCATACGTATGCTTTTTTTACTTTTCTCTACCATTACAACTTACGGGAGTATTTGAAAACGCAATACAAACTGTATTTTTAAAATTTAAAATTTTTAAAAATTTTTTAATATATTTTTATATAATTTTGATATATTGATGTCAAAAATAATTTTTAAAAAAAAAAAAAATTATTTTGATGTATTTCTAAACCGCTAACGCTACCATAATCCAAAAGAGACCTTTAGAAGGTGACTTTATTTTATTTTGAAATTCCATTTTCAATTACTAAATAGTAGTTCAAAATTTTAGACATTTTAGATGTAAGTGTTAATTAAATTATTTTATTATTTGATAGAAAATATATCTTTTTATTAGTTTATATATTAATCAAAATTATTTTTTAAAATGATTTTAAAAATATACCTCATTGATATATTAATGTGAATCTCGTGATCATGTGGTCATGCAATCCACAATTAAGATTGAGATTTGATCTTAGAAAGCCAAAAGAGATCTGATAGGAATATAACACAATAAAAACTTGTCTCAATGCATCAACATTATTGGAATGAAATCGAATAACGCCAGGAAACCAGTTAATCTTTGATAAGTCAGATTCAGTTTATTGAAGAACAAAAAAATGCAAGAATCTCTCTCATACATTAAACTGAAAAGTTCAAAAGTATTATTCATCAAAGGTTATGAAATTTAGGTTTCACATGCATTTAAATAGTTCTGAGAAATTAACCTTAATAGATCTATCTTTGTGGGCTGAATTGACTCACTTACGAAAACTAACTCAAAAGCTTCATTAGTAAGCCCAAACCCTGATTCAAACAAGCTTTGGATCCTAACTAAAAACAAAGTATTAATTAAGCTTAAACAAGCCCAGGGTTATATCTGAGATAATAAAAATAAAACTCATAAATCAATCCCTTATGCTGCTGTGAGAAGAGAAGAAAAAAAAAAGGAAACAATACAAATCTGATATAAGGCTTATTTATAGCCTACAATGATGCTCAATTATCCTGGAAACTAATATGTCATTGAATACCATCAATCCTTCTTTTCTTGTGTAGCTGGGATGAATAAGGAATCCTTGTAAGAAAAGAATTTTGGAACATTAATGAATCCTTGCCACACTTAAAAATTACGTTGCAGCCCATTAAAGATCCTTGTAGAATTAGAAAATTTCCAAAACAAGTTGTCACATCCTTATAGGAAAATGCTCATTGTCATATAAGGAAGTCACAAGTCAAAAGAAAGTAAATAGCGAAATTCATATAGTCTATTCTGACCTGTATCACAAGTCCTTCCTGAACTCTGATTCACTTGAAAATTTACCCCAACATAGACAAATACTTCTGGAATCTTCTAGTAAAGTTTCAGTTTGATCCAACGATTGGATTGTTATGATCAATAGCGTAAAACTAGACGGTAGGAAATTTTACTCCAAAATCTGAACCTGACATTGTTTTGATCGTATCATTCCTTCTCTCTTCAAGATGATTCATCCTCAAATCACAACAGGTTAAATGGACAAGTATGAAAGCCTCTTGTTGAAGCCTTTGGAGTTCTTTTCTTGTAAGCACTTGCCTCCAACAATATTGTATGAAAGTAGTAACCGATAATAATTTCAAATAAGCACGCCTTACCATCCACTTGCATATATTTTTTAGTTATAAACCATTATTGCCCTCTTTCATTTTCATCCTTTTGGCGCTGAACTGAAGCTCTCTATTATTCATGTTCTTCATTAGATTCTTTATAAATCTTTGCAAGTTGTTTAACCTCACACTCTTTATCTAACCTCGTAGAAGCATTATAATCATAAATATCTTTGCAAGCCCTTTATCTAAATTTTGGAGAAAATCATGTATTTTTAATATCGGGTCTATATCTTTTAGTAGCAGTCTACAACTAGATATTAGGTAAAATGTCGACAAAACACGCGAAGGACCCAATAATAATTTCAAAATAGTCATTGAAATTTTTGAGAACTTTTTGGATTTTTTAAAGCTTTATTTGCCTAAGATTTAATGATAAGATCCGGGCAATGAAAAAACAATTAAATTGGATTCTGATATAAAATGCACAACTGTACAGTTTCACGGCAATAGTTATAATTCCCTAATCCAATTGTTGGATCGGGCTAAAACTGTACGTGGACTTTCTAGACAGGTTGTCCTACCTTGGGTTAAAATTTCAGGTCAATCGGAGTTTAGGAAGGCATCACACTACTGGTCAACAGAGGCTGTACGAATTTTGTTATTTATTTTCTTTTGACTTGTGGACTTCCTATTTGGTTAGAATTCTTTTCCTACAAGAATATGACAGCTTGTTTTGGGAATCTCCTAGAGCTACAAGAATCTTTAATGGGCTGCAATATACTTTCCAAGTGTGGCAAGGATTCATAAATGTTTCAGAATCTTTTTCTTATAATGATTCTTTATTCATCCTAGCTACAACAAGGAAAGAAGACTTCAAAATTAATTCTACCTTCAGATCAAATTTCCTTATTTATTTGGAACTTTTTTAAGGGTGACAAATCTGATTCTAGCATATTTAGGATAGTAATTTTCAGATTTTATTATTTTCTTCTTAGTGTTTGGGTTATTATTACTCATTTGGGTCAATTGTAAGTGGGCCTCATATAAGTCAACCTAAGGGGGGTCCATTAGGGTTTATTTTAGTTTAGAGTCACTATAAATAAGGGCATAACTAGACATGTAAGGTTACATAATTTTCAGATCAATAAACTTTTTTTGTTGCACTTGTTGTGTGTTGGTGGGATAATCTCCTTCCTTGCTTCTCTAAAGAACTAAAATAACTTATCGAAGAACAACTGGCTTCGTGGCATCATCCTTATACTTATCGTTTGCGAATCAATATTTGTTGGGTGGGGGCTTTCCGTTTCCAATAGTGATAGTGCCTAGGTACAAGTTATCTTTTTGTCACACTCCTATCAAACTTGATTTACTTGGTTTCCGGGAATTGATGTCTTTGCGTGTGAGTTGCGTGATCACAAGGTTCGCATCATTTAATATAAAGATAAAAAAAACTAGGAGAAAGGCATTAGGGAATGTTTAGCAAAACGCTCTTATCTTAAAGGGCAGGGCCGGCTGGGCCCGATGCCCAAGCCCAATCCGATTGAGTTGGGCTGACTGAAGGCCTGATAATTTTTTTAATGTATAAAAAAGATGGGCTAGGCTGAGGGTCTAACCCATCTCTCTTTCTGGTAAAGAGAGGTAGCAAGACGTGAATTAATTCAGGTCCTGCATGTATCATAAAAAGAAAAGCAAAATATAGGTTATCGAGGAAGGAAAATTACCTAACGTAAGGGGTGGTCACTGCTGGTGGCGTTGGAGGCTGGCTGTGGCTGAAAAAGACCCTTGCTTACTGCGTGGAAGGTTAGCATGGTTGAGAAGAAGAGTTGTTGGTATTGGCTAGAGTTACGGGGATGCTACTAGATGTCTGGTGCAAGGCTAGTCACGGTGGAGAAAAGAGATGGAGCAGCATTGATTGAGATATGGAGGAGATGCTGCTAGTGTTGGAAATTAAAGGTTGATGTTGGCTAGTAGGAGGTACATGGCTGGTGTTGCTGGACAATGGGAAGTGCAGGGTTGGTGATGGTGGAGAAAAGTTGAAGAGGAAGCAAAGCTTGTCATGGTAAAGGATGTCGATTATTGTTAATAATGGATACAAAGGGGTGAGGCTGGTTGAGAGAAGAAGATGAAATGCAAGAATTATATTTTGTAAGGGTGAAAGATGGAAAGACAGATACCTGTGATGTTTTGGCTAAGAAAGGGTCCGGTTTTAGAGGGGCTGCTCTTAGTAAATAAGAAGGGAAATGGCGTTGGGCAGTGAGGTATTAGGTGTTGGCCAAGGGTATGATGTGAGTCCTTTTTTTGGTTTTATGAGTAGTGGTTGGATAGTGAGATGTTGTTGTGGGTTTTGAAGGGAGGTTACCAGTAATGGTGACAATAGGCATGAAAAAGGTTGGGTTTGTTCATTGTTTTTAGCCGTGGAGATGGGGTAGATGTGCCTTTTCTTGTGTGGTGGTTGACAACTATGGAGTAACAAAATAAATTTAGGGTTTGTGAATGGGGAAGAGAATTTGGTGTTTTTTTTAAGTTTTTCTTAAAGTTTTTATTGTTGGCCTCCTCCTTTTTCCTTGTGTGAGTGGGGGAGATAAGGTTTTTTTTTTAAAAAAAAACTTTAGATAGTAAGCTTATAAAGAAAAAAAAGATAAAAGGTTGTGGATTTACCAAATCAATAAATGGCTAATCTTTCCAAAATTTTAAGATATTCACATATACATGAAAGATTAACGAATCTTTAATAAGAGTTTTAGCTGTGAGGGTTTGAAAGCTCACTCAAAGAAAAAGAGATAGGGCTAGAAAATGCACTATCTGATAGTTAAGGGTTCGAAAGCGCACTAAAAAAAATGGATGAGGCTAGAAAGCATAATATCTAGCAAGCAAGGTCTAGAAAACGCACACCAAAGGAAGAGAGAAAGGGCTAAAAGGCTATATCTAGGAGATGATAACTCAAATACGCACTCAAAATCGATACATAAGGCTTGCAGACACTATCTAGTTGTGAGAGCTAGGAAGTGCACTCAGATGGTTGAGGCCTGGAAATGGCACTCAAAAGAAAATGGATAGGGTTAGAAAGTGCATTATCCGGTTTGCGAGAGCTAGAAAGTAAACACGAAAGGAAAAAGATAAGGCTAGAAAGTGCATTTATCTAAGAGACGAGGGCTCAAAGGCATACTAAAGAGAAAAGTGATAGGGCTCAAAGACGCACTATTTAGAAGATAAGGGCTTGAAAGCGCACTCAAAAGGAAAAGTGATAGGGCTCAAGGCGTACTATCTAGGAGACGAGGGCTCCGAGGTGCACTCAAAAGAAAAGAGATAGGTCTCAAGGATGCACTATCTAGAAGATGAAGGTTTAAAAAACACACTCAATAAATAAAAGAGATAGGGCTCAAAGGCGTATTATCTAGGAGATGAGAGCTCAAAGACGCACTTAAAAGAAAAAGGATAGGGCTCAAAGGCGCACTATCTAGGAGATGAGGGCTCAAAGACGCACTCAACAAGGAAAGAGATAGGGTTTAAAAGTGCACTATCTGAAAGATAAGGGTTCAAAGGTGCGCTCACAAGAAAAGAGATAAGGCTAAAAAACACACTATATGAGATGAGGACTCAAAGACACATTATCTAGGAGATGAGGGTTCAAAGGCACACTTAACAAGAAAAGAGATGGAGGGCTAAAAGACGTTCTATCTGGGAGATGAGAGCTCGAAAGCGCACTCAAAAGAAAAGAGATAGGGCTCAAAGGCATATTATAAAAAAATAGAATTGTAAAGAAAAAGATGATCTTTGTGTGAAAAAAACAAGAGTTTTTGAAATAGTATAGTTGTACCGGGCAACCTGTCTATTGGTAACATTCAAAGATTTTTTAAATGGTCAAATTGTTATGGGCAACCTGCCTAGGTAAAGAATACAAAGATTTTTCTGAATGGTCTCATTGTAATGGGCATTCAAGGTTTTGTTTTTTAAATGGTCAAATTTCACAGGCAAGCCCAAGTGAAAAACACAGATTTTTCAAAATGGTCTCATTGTAATGGATGGCCAGCCCAAGTGGGAAAATACAAAGATTTTGTTAAATGGTTTCATTGTAATGGACGACTTGTCTAGGTGAAAAATAAAAAGATTTTTCAAAATGATCTCATTGTAATGGGTGACCTGCCTAAATGGGAAAATACAAAGATTTTTTTAAATGGTTTCATTGTAATGGGCGACCTGCTTAGGTTAAAAATACAAAGATTTTTCAAAATGATCTCATTATAATGGGCGACCCACTAATGTGGAAAATACAAAGATTTTTCAAAATGACCTTATTGTAATGGGTGACTTGCCTAATTGGAAAATATAAATACTTTTCAAAATGATCTCATAGTCATGCTCAGGCGAAAAATGACTTACCTCGAGAAAGGTTTTTGCCAGAGATGTCTTAATTACATGGTTGAGTCTAAAACTTCTTGATGGCAGAGTGAGACTTCCCAAATGCAAGGTTGATTTCCTGATAACAAGGTTGAATGGAGATTTCCTTTCCCGATTTTTCCATGCTAGACTTCTTGTTATCTATTAGAAGCCTTGATGGGCTCAGAACCTTGCTTCTTTTCTTGTTGGAGTCTTGCTAGACTTCAATTAACTTCAATTAGGATTTTCTTATGCAATTCTTGCAAAAATATTATGCACTAATTTGGGATTATATGACATGCATGCATCTTTAACTCATTTGAAACATAAGTCCCCCTTTTCTTGCAAATCATCCTTTGATTGGTGGAAAGGTCTGTTGCTACCGATCTGACCCCTTAGTTGCTCAGCTTAAATCTTTAGCCCACTTAGGTTTGCCCATGTGATCAATGTGTTTGATTGCCTCTTCATTGCATCAGCCCGTTTGGGTTATGTCCACGTGATCAATTATGTTTAATTACTTATTTGTTGCATAACCTTGACTTTTAAGTAATGCATAAAGCTTTATTCAGTTAACAAGTCTTTGAGAAATGACAAACCTTTTTAGCCATGATGTTTCCCCTTGGTCGGATGATGATGCACCCCGATTTATGATATTCTTGTCCCATTGCCTGCTCATTTTAATGAAGTGGCACTACATTACTTTTATTTTCTGAAGGAGTTCATTAAATCATCTATTGTCAATGATTATTGTAAATTGCTCTCAACAGATGCATTCATGTGATAATATTTTCGGGTATCATAGCCATTCTTGCACCATTGTCCATTCACTTTGATAGAGAAGCGACGCTCCATTACTCTCACTTTTTAAAGGAGATCATCAAATCCTTTATTGTCAATGATTTTGAGAATTGCCCATAACTAATGTGTCCATTAGTCCATTACTTATTTGTTGCATAACCTGGACTTTTAAGTGATGCATGAAGCTTTACTCAGTTAACAAATCATTGAGAAATTAAAAAAATTTTAGTCATAATGTTACTCCTGGTCGGATGATGCACCCTGATTTATGATATTCTCACACCATCGCCTGTTTATTTTAATGGAGAAGTGGCACTCCATTGCTCTCATTTCTAAAGGAGTTCATCAAATCAGATATCTCCAATGATTATTGCAAATTGCCCTCAACAGATGCATTCAAGTGATAATTTGTTTCGGGTATCATAGTCATTCTTGCACCATTGCCCACTCACTTTGATAGAGAAGCGGCACTCCATTACTCTCACTTTCTGAAGGAGCTCATCAAATCCTTTGTTGTCAATGACTATTGCAAATTGCCCACAACTAATGTATTCATGTGATGACATTTTTCAGATATCACAGTCATCCTTCAAAGGGTAAACTGGATTTTCAAACATGAAGATGCCCCCTAAATGTAGCATTACTCTCAACCACTGATGGAGTTCATTAAATCATAGACTATCATTGAGCAACATTATCCTCATCTAATCTAGTTGTTCTTATTCTTATGCTTATCATCAAAAGGCATTTATCATCATCATTTGATTATGCGTTCGTTTGCCCCCTAACTGATCTAGAGATTGTTTGTTATCTCTCTTATGATCCACTGCATTGCCCCTAGAGGTTTAATCTCTCTTAGGAAAAAAATGTACTTATTTTATCAATATGAATAATAATGAGTAGTTTTGTTCTCAATGTCATGATTCTTGTGAAAAAATTCTTTCGCATTTTAAGAACGACATTTATTGGTTCAGTTTGCCTTCTTGTTTGATTAGAAATGGTTTTTAAAAGGCACATAATGTAGTAGGCTATTGCTACTGATTATGAAAGAAAGGAATTTATAGACTAAAAGAGTGTTTTAAGGTTCTAAAAACTTAGGATCACTGCCATTATAGCTTTCAATCTTCTTTTCTTTCATATTTAGTTGATTTGCCTATTTTGCTTGCTTTATATTGGGGCATCCTCATTTGTTTTGACCTTGACTTGGTCATTTTGTTTTTCATTTAGGCATGGCCCCAACATCTGGATTTCTTAGGCTTTTTTTGATATTCCACAATATCTCCTTGATCTTTGATCTTTGAATTTTATTTCCCGGACCCCCCTTTAAATATTGGATGTGAACCTTTGATTGTTGGAATTTTCATTTGCCTCTTATTGTGGGGTGTGATCATAGCTAAAGTTTTTACAAAGGAAAACATATTCAAGCTCAAATGAGGATCACAGGGGATATATTTTAGAATGTGAAGGGATAGTTAAGATGTTCTTTCATCATTTCAAACACAAAGTGGTTAGAACCGATAAATTTTGTCCTTTTTCAGTGTGATTCTTTTTTTGAATCAATGACTAACAGTACAAACTACATGTGATTTATACATACAACTAAGATATGGACTAAGAGAAATGGGGTGCAAGTTTTTGGTGCATTTTCATTTTTAGTTTTTTAGTTTAAAATTGTTTGGTCACCTCAAAATAGGAATTACTTGAATGATTTGTTTCCCACCTTATAAAAAGGAGTATAAACATTGTTTTAAGAAAACGTCAAATTATTTCTGAAACCAAAAAACAAATTCAATTTTTAGGATTATTTTGGCCAAAGGGATTTTTCAAAATTAATGTGGCTAAAATCTTTTGAATAGAGCCATGGAGTCAATCATAAGGGTCAGTTTTATGAGTTTCATAAAGTTAAGGATTGCCTCTTAGCATCTTGCATAACACACCTTGGAGTTCAATCATTCTACCATTATATTTATCCAATCGCGGATAACAATATAATGTCAAGTTATTATTTTCGCATAAATATCTTTTGATTTCAAAACAACAAAGAGACTGAAAAGACATGTTTCATTAAAATATGCTATACAATCCAAAAACCAAAATGTATAATAGCAAAATTTGGCATATACCACAAAATTTGGAACATAGCGACATCTATGTCTTGACAGTATTTACCAACCACTTATTATGTTAATGATGATCTAATGACAATGTGGTAGATGACATTATCCTTCATAAACTGATACGATCCAGGCAAGATCAAATTCAGATTTTGATGTAAAATGTGCAACTATCCAGTTTTATGGCAACAATCATAATTCTCAATCCGACCATTGGATCGGGTTGAAATTTCACGTGGAGTCTCCTGACATGTTTTTCTACGGGTTAAAATTTTAGGTCAATCGAAGGTCGGGAAGGCATCGTAATACGAGTCAACAGAGGTTGTACGAATTTTATTATTTACTTCCTTTTAACTTGTGAACTTCCTGTTTGGCTAGGATTCTTTACCTAAAAGGATGTGACAGCTTATTTTGGGAATCTCCTAATTCTCCAAAGATCTTAAATGGGCTGCAACATAGTTTCCATGTGTAGCAAGGATTCATAAATGTTTCAGAATCCTTTTCTTACAAGGATTCCTTATTCATCCTAGCTACAAAAAGAAAAGAAGACTTCAGAATAAATTCTACCTTCAGATCAGATTTCCAAGTCTATTTGGTACTTTTTAATGGTGACAAATCTGATTCTAGCATAATAAATTTTTATTATTTTCTTCTTAGTCTTTGGGTTATTGTTACTTATTTGGGTTAATTGTAAGTGGGCTTCATATAAGTCCACCTAAGGGGGGTCCATTAGGGTTTTATTAAGTTTAGAGTTAGTATAAACAAAGGCATAACCATACATGTAAGTTAGACAATTCAGATTAATAAAATCTCTTGTTTGGATAACAGAATGGAACAAGATTGCTTTGTTGAAACACATTTGGAACCTGTGCAATGACTCAGATGGCTCAATATGGTCTACTTGGATCAGATCCAATCTGTTGCGAGGTAGGAATTTCTGGACAATCAAGACGCCATAGAATTGCTCTTAGGCTTGGGGAAAGATTCTAAAGCTCAAATCCTTAGCATGGCCGAAGATGAAGTACATCATAGGAGATGGAATGACAACCTCTCTATGGTTTGACAATTGGCATCCTCACAGCTCACTCACGGATTTTTACGGGGAAAGATTCATCTATGATTCAGGTATGGCCAAGAACGTGAAGGTGAATGTGCTAATTCATAACTCAGAATGGAAAACTCCTACCACCCAAGCTATTGGCTGGCACCCCATTATAGAAGCTATTCCTTCCAATTCTAATCCTAAGATGGGGCAACAGGTTGAGATAGTTTGGTTGGATTCGCCAAATCACAAATTCTCGGTCAAAGTAGCTTGGGAAACAACTAAGACGTCATCTTCAGATGGTTGAATGGCATGACATAGTGTGGTTCAAGAATGTTGTCCCAAGACATTCATTTCTTCTATGGATGGCTGTCCAACAGAAACTCACAACTCAAGATAAACTTCATCGGTTTGGTATACATGGTCCCAATAGATGATCACTGTGTCTTCGCAACAATGAGGATCACAACCACTTGTTCTTTGAATGCTCCTCTACTAAAGCGATCTGGTGGGATGTTTGTGACAGATGCGACATTCTAAGAATGACAAAAGGCTGGGATGAATGGATTCGATGGGCCACTGTCTCTTGGCATGGCAAGAGTTTCGTCAATTTTTCTCGTAAACTGAGTTTCGCAGCTACAGTGTATCATGTATGGCAAGAACGGAATGCAAGGATCTTTGCTGGAATGTCTAGAACTTCAAATTTGGTCTTTAATCAAATCGAATGTATCATTCGCGATAAGCTTGATTTGATGAGGAATGTCGTACCAACAAATGAAAACAAAAGGATCCAACGAGCTTGGAGGGTGAATAGCATAGATTCTTAATTTGTTAGTTAGCTGGTTGTATTGGTTTCCCTAACGAGTCTAATGAGGTTTCAGTTTTATGGTCGGTGGCTACCGTGTAGCCATCTGTTGTTTTATGTTTCTGTTATCATTGTAAATCTGGGGTATGCCCCTTATAATGTTTGTATCTTCTTCTTTTAATACATACGTCAACTTACTAAAAAAAAAAAACTTCTTGTTTGGCGCACTTTGTGCGTGTGTGTGTTGGTGAGATAATCTCCCTTACATGGTTCTCTAAAGAACTGAAAAACAACTTATCGAAGAATAATTGTCTTCGTGGCGTCATCCTTATACTTCTCGTTCGCGAATCCAATAGTGCCTAGGCACAAGTTATCTTTGTCTCACACTCCTATCAAACCTGATTTACGTGGCTTTTCCGGGAATTGGTGTCTTTGCATGTGGGTTACGTGACCAAATAAGAAGTCCACAAGTCAAATAGAAGTAAATAACAAAATTCATACAACCTCTGTTGACCAGTATTGTGGTGCCTTCCCGAACTCCGATTGACCTGAAATTTTAACCTAAGGTAGGAAAACATGTTGGAGAGTCCACGAAAATTTTTAGCCTAATCTAACGGTTTATCTGAAAATTTACCCTAATATAGACAAACAACTCTGGAATCTTCTGGTAAGGTTTCAGCTCGATCCAACGGTTGGATTTGAAGTTATGGATGACATAAACTTTTACACCAAAATCTAAATCTAACCTTGCTTGGGTCGTATCACAAGGTTGAATCGTATCAACAACATTGTATGGAATTGGAGGACACGATCCATATGGCAACGAAGGTGGAGAGGCAAATAAATAGAGGGCAATACACGTTTTCAGACCAATTTGGTTTCATCTTTCTTAACTAGAGGCATCTGAAGAGAGAGGGGGGTGTCCAACCAAAGCCTTTTGCAAAAGCCGAACCACTTAAGGCCTAAAAGGATGCTCATACGGATGGGAAGGTAAATCTGAATGTCAACCTACTCGTGATAGAGATATTAAATGTTTTAAGTGTTTAGGGAAGGGGCAGATTGCATCTCAGTGTCCAAACCGAAGAGTTGTGCTTACAAGAGACAATAGGGAGGTTGAATCTGAAAGGGACAAATCTGAAAGTGAAGAGATACCACTTTTAGTGGATTGTAGTGATGAGGAGATTGCATATCATGTTGAGTGGGAGGCCTTGGTTACAAGGTGTGCACTGAACATGCAAATTCAAAGAAGATGATGTAGATCAACGAAGGGGCAATACACGTTTTCGGACCAATGCAGCTTCATCTTCTTCAACATGGAGGCCGAATCTGAAGAGAGAGGGGGTTGTCCAACCAAAGCCTTATGCAAAAACCGAACCACCTAAGGCATAAAAGGATGCTCATGCAGATGGAAAAGGTAAATCTGAATCTCAACCTACTCGTGATAGAGATATTAAATGTTTTAAGTGGCACATTGCTTGTTAGTGTCAAAATCGAAGAGTTAAGCTTACAAGAGACAATGGGGAGGTTGAATACAAAAGTGAAGAGATTCCATTTTAAGTGGATTGTAGTGATGAGGAGATTGCATATTCTGTTGAGGGGTAGGCCTTGGTTATAAGGTGTGTGCTGAACATGCAAATCAAAGAAGATAATGTAGATCAGCGAAGGGGCAATACATGTTTCCAGACCAATTCGGCTTCATCTTCCTTAACATGGAGGCCGAATCTGAAGAGAAAGGGGGTTGTCCAACCAAATCCTTATGCAAAAGCCGAACCACCTAAGGCCTAAAAGGATTCCCATACGGATGGGAAAGGTAAATCTGAATGTCAACCTACTCGTGATAGAGATATTAAATGTTTTAAGTGTTTAGGGAAAGGGCACATTGCATCTTAGTGTCTAAACCGAAGAGTTGTGCTTACAAAAGACAATGGGGAGTTTGAAATCTGAAAGTGAAGAGATGCCACTTTTAGTGGATTGTAGTGATGAAGAGATTGGTTATCATGTTGATGGGGAGGCCTTGGTTATAAGGTGTGCTGAACATGCAAATAAAAGAAAATGATGTAGATCAAGAAGGGGAAAACCTATTTCACACTCGATGTCACATCCAAAACAAAGAGTTTAATGATATATTCTTTGAAGACATTTATAGTGGATTACCACATTTATATTCTTTGAAGACATTTATGGGGAGGCCTTGGTTTTAATGCGCCTACAACTTTTCAAAGACGCATGATGAGTATTTTTTCTGACTATGTTGAAAGAATAATTGAGGTTTTCATGGATGATTTCACGGTGTATGGTGATTCTTTTGATAAGTGTTTAGAAAATTTATCTTTGGTTTGAAAAGATGTATTGAAATTAACCTTGTCTTGAACTATGAAAAGTGTTATTTTATGGTAGAACAAGGAATAGTTCTTGGGCATGTTGTGTCTTCACGTGGATTAGAGGTTGATAAAGCTAAAATAGACGTTATTTCATCATTGTCTTACCCCTCATGCGTGAGGGAAGTTCGTTCTTTTTTGGGTCATACAGGTTTCTATCGACGCTTTATCAAAGATTTCTCGAAGATTACAGCACCCTTATGCAAACTATTAGCCAAAGAAGTGGATTTTATGTTTGATCAAGCATGTAAAAATGCCTGTGATGAGCTTAAGAGGCATGTCACATCTACCCCTATCATCTAACCACCAAACTGGGATGAGCCTTTTGAGATAATGGGTGATGCGAGTGACTATGCAGTAGGGGCTGTCCTTGGGCAAAGAATTAGTAAGAATTTGCATGATAGCCTATGCTTCCCGCATATTAGATGGAACGCAAAGCAATTACCATACAACTGAAAAAGAACCTTTTGTAGTGGTGTTTACTCTAGAAAAATTCAGATTATATTTACTTGGTACAAAAATCCTTGTTTTACTGACCATGCAGCTTTGAGGTATCTTTTGAAGAAAAAGGAGTCCAAACCAAGATTGATTAGTTGGATCTTGCTTTTACAAGAATTTGATCTTGAGATCAAAGATGATCACTTGAGCTGACTGAGGACCGAGGATATACAAACCGAAACAATAAGAGAGACATTCCCTGATGAGCAGTTGTATATGTTACATACATTCCTCTACAAGACCATGGTATGCTGATTTGTTGAACTGCTTAGTCACGAAAGAATTCCATTCAGGTTTGTCTACGTCCTAAAAAAATAAGTTACGAGTTGATGCTAAATATTATTTTTGGGATACCCCCCCCCCCCCATCTGTGGAAATTTTGTGTAGATCAAGTAGTTAGGATATGTGTACCACATGATGAATTTCATTTCATTCTTAGTTTTTGTCATTCTCATTCTTGTGGTGGGCATTTTGGAGCAAAAAGAACGGCCCACAAGGTACTTGAAAATGGTTTTTATTGGCTTTTTATTTTTAAGGATGCATATCATTTTTGCAAATCATGTGAAAAATGCCAAAGAACAGGTAATATCACTCATAAAAATCAAATGCCTTTAAGGAATTTTCTTGTAAGTGAAATTTTTTATGTTTGGGGTATTGATTTTATAGGTCCATTTCCTTCTTTTTTTGGCAATCTTTATATCCTTCTTGCTGTTGATTATGTGTCCAAATGGATTAAGGTGAAAGCCATGTGAACTAATGATGCTAAATGATGCGAACCTTGTGATCACATAGTCACGCAACCCACACGTAAAGACACCAATTCCTGGAAAGCCAAGTAAATCAGGTTTGATAGGAGGGCAAGGATAACTTGTACCTAAGCACCAGCACTATTGGAAACGGAAACCCCGACCCAACGAATATTGTTTCGCGAACGAGAAGTATAAGGATGATGCCACGAAGACAATTGTTCTTCGATAAGTTGTTTTTCAGTCCTTTAGAGAACCAAGGAAGGGAGATTATCCCACCAACACACAAGAAGTGCAACAAAGAAGTTTATTCATCTGAAGATTGCGTAACCTTACATGTTTGGTTATGCATTTATTTATACTAACTCTAGACTTAAAGAAACCCTAATAGACTCCCCTTAGATGGATTTATATGAAGCCCAGTTATAATTGACCCAAATAAGTAATAATAACCCAAAGACTAAGAAGAAAATAATAAAAATTAATAAAAATCCAAATATTACCATCCTAAATATGCTAGAATCATATTTGTCACCCTTAAGAAGTCCCGAATAAACTAGGAGAAATCTGATTTGGAAAATTTGTGTTGCTATCTCCTTTGATGTCCTTGATTAGCTTGGATTTCCTTGTTTAACTTGGACAAATAAGAAAACAAATTTCCTCTTTTGTTGCTAATTGAATTACTTTCCTTTCTAAGTTAGGAAAAGCATTAAATAATCCTCCCCTCATTAGGAATAAGATCTAGCCAACAAGCCTAACAATTGCAAACTTTGTTAGGAAAAATTGATAAGTTTCTATCCTTGTAGAATTAGGAAAAAAACAAGCCTAACAAGGCTAGTATTGGTCCGGACACTTCAGCCCCTTGTTCCACATGAATTTCTTGGACTTGAAGTAGATGAATTAAAGGTTATCCTTCATGCTCCTTCAATTTTCCAAGCCCCACTAGGTCCAGTTTGCTCCATGTGTTCTGAACAAGCTCATTCAATGCTTCTTTAAGCTTCTTTGCCCTAGGTCTTGTAATTAAACCAATTGGCACCTCTAATGGGTCGTTGACATGATTATGCTTGGTGTTGGTTGATCCTCATCACCAAGGTTGTTTTAGATTTTGTCAGGACTCACATATTTGACAGGTTTGGAATCCCTAAAGCTATCATTAGTGATCGTGGCATTTATTTTTGCAATAGTTCAATGGAAGCATTGTTACGCATTGTCATTGATCCTTTCAAGGATCTGAAATGGCCCATCTCCTCGTGATTGTAGCTTTGATTTTCTATTGGCCGGAAATCTCTCCTTGCGCATATGCACCCAGACCCAATCACTAGGCTGAAAGACAACATGTTTGCACCTCTTATTGGCTTTGATCGCATACACACGATTCCTCTTTTCAATCTTTCATCCTAATCTGATGGTACCCACTTTTTAGGTCAATTTTAGAGAAAATACATGATCCATGTAACTCATCTAGCATGTCATCAAGCCTAGGAATAGGATGTCGATACTTTACTGTTATGTTATTGACGGCACGACAATCAACACACATCCTCCATGTTCCATCATCAACTCATCTAGGCTCCTTTGTCTCCTCGGGGTTGCTTCTATAGGCTGGATGGTTAGGAATCGAAGCTCCGGGCACAAGGTCAATTTGATGTTCAATCCCCCTTAATGGTGGTAATCCATTAGTGATGTCTTCAGGGAATACATCATCAAACTCCTGCATCAAAGAAACAGCCACACTAGGAATAGCAGAATCAAGATCGTTAGTGTTAAAATAAGCCTCCTTGTACACAAGTAAGATCATTGGCTTATTAGTGAAAAATACAGATCTGATTTGAGATCCTTTTGCATAAAAATTAGGTTGTTTCTTTAATTTTTCCACACTACTATCATCACACGAGCTTACTTTCTTCACTCCTCGGTTTTTACCTCCACTCTCAACCGGTTTAATTAATGATTTAGGTTTAGCCGAATCTGATGGTTTTCTCTCACCATTGTCCTCACGTGAATTTTCACTCTTCCTCTCCTCACATTCTTTTTTTAATTGCATTTGATCATCATACACTTGTTTTGGAGAAAGAGGTACATTACATTATGCATTGGGACTACATTACACAAAATCTCATCAGAATACTTTCCAATAGCAAACGCAATCAAAACCTGCTTAGTAACCCTCACTTCACCACATTCATTCAACTATTGCAATCTATAAGGCCTAGGATGCTTAATACAACTCAGATTCAATTTCTTCACAAGGGTATCACTAGCAACATTAGCACAACTACCTCCATCAATTATCATGCTACATACCTTGTTTTGGATGTGACATCGAGTGTGAAATATATTATCCCGTTGCTGATCTACATCATCTTCTTTGATTTGCATGTTCAGCACACGCCTTATAACCAAAGCCTCTCCCTCAACAGGATATGCAATCTCCTCATCACTACAATCCACCAAAGGTGGCATCTCTTCACTTTCAGATTCAACCTCCCCATTGTCTCTTGTAAGCATAACTCTTCGGTTTGGACATTGAGATGTAATGTGCCCCTTCCCTAAACACTTAAAGCATTTAATATCTCTATCACGAGTAGGTTAAGATTCAGATTTACCTTTCCCATCTGTATGAGTATCCTTTTTGGCCTTAGGTGGTTCGGCCTTTGCATAAGGCTCCCCCTCTCTCTTCAAATTCGGCCTCCATATTGAGGAAGATGAAGCCGAATTGGTCTGAAAACGTGTACTGCCCCTTCTCTTTATTTATCTCTCCGCCTTCGTTGCCATAAGGACCATGTCCTCCAATTCCACACAATGTTGTAATTCTACAACATTCGCAATGTCCCTATTCAACCCATTTATAAATCTAGCCATAGTAGCTTCCCGATCCTTAATCACATTGGCCCGAATCATGGCGATCTCCATCTCCTTGAAATACTCATCCACGGACCTAGAACCCTAATTCAAACCCTGCAATTTCAGATACAAATCTCTATAATAGTGGTTAGGCACAAATCGCCTTCTCATCAACACTTTCATCTCCTCCCACGACGCTACCGGCTTCTCTCCACTCCTCCTTCTACTAATAACATTCTGATCCCATCAAATCAGTGCATAATCCATGAATTCCATGACTACTAATTTCACTTTCTTCGCTTACTGGATTAAGTTCTTCTTCTACGATTGGACATTGACTGACATTACCTTGATTCATTCTCATTGCATCCATAACCATATTTCTGTAAGGATTAGTGTTGTCATTTGCCGCTTCATACACGTTGCTACCATTAGAAGTAGACCCAACCACCGTTTCTCTCATTCTCCTCTTACTAACAAATACTTCTCCATGTGCATACCAGCACTGGTAATTCTCTATAAACCCTTTGTGTAGAAGATGCATCATTACAACATTTGGATTCAGATATTTTTTTTTTATTTTGACACTTCATGTATGGACACCTAATATCGCCTCCATTAAAATATCTGGGAATAGATGTTGCGAAATTAATAAAACCCTGAACCCCTTTACAATAATCAATCCTCCGCAATCCTTGAGGTGAATCTCGATACATCCATGAACGATCATCCATGACTTATATCGAACCTCTATAAAATTATGATGACATCATGTATTAATTAACTAAGTCGTTAGGTGAATAAACTTGCAAAAATATTACTTTACCACTCCAACAAACCAATCACAACTTCTCATAATATTAAGTATTCATTATCATTTATCAACGTCAATACAAATTAATATATATAAATTTACAGAAATTACCACTTCGCAATACCATTGATAAAACTTTAAACGGACCCATTAAGCAAGCTATTAATTATTTCAAAACAGCACATGTAACTCGGTAGTTCCATAAAGTTTTAATAATTTACAAACAAATACAATCTTACAAAATCTAAAACAAACCATAACAGGTATAGAATTATACATTCAAATACTACAAGTTTGTTTGAGAAATAACTATAAAACATGTACATACTAACAAATACATATAAAAAAAAACAATAAAATGGACATTTAATTAAATGTTAAAATTTAAAAAGATAGAATTACTTACAAAAATTGATAAAATACGTCTGTAAATCAGAACACAGATGCTGTGACCACAAAACTTCAAGAAATATAACTTGTTGTGCTGAGATGAGGGAGATTTTTGTTCGGGGGGGAGGGGGGCTGGTTGTTTGCAAACGGGGAGAGTTGGGATTAGGAAGAAGAAGAAGGAGAAATAGGGGAGGAGAGGGTCTGCAGAGAGGACAGATATTAACTTTTTTCGTCGGTGATACCATCGGTGATTCTGAAGGAAAAATCTACACATCACCGTACAGATCTGCCATTTCAAATCTGTCGGTGATTCTGTCGGCATTTTAAACGGCGAACCGGTCACGTCACTAAACAGGCTGTCGTTTTGAATTCGTCGGTGATTCCGTCGATAAAAATACCCCACCAAACCTCCACGTCAGCGACTCGTCTTTTTTTAATTCGAAACGTTTTCTGTTCGTAATTCAATCGGTAACTACCGACGGACACTTTCCATCGGTATTACCGACTGAATTACGGACGGAAAACATTTCCTTCGGTAATTTCAACCTCAAATTACCGATAGAAATATTTTGTCGGTAAATCCGTTGCTATATACCGAGTTTCTGGTAGTGGGAGGATTTACCTCTTGGATTAAGGAGGTTTTGGATGTGTTGGGATTAATCATAAGAATATGATTTGAAGGGTTCAAGAGTCGCCACCTCAAATTATTGTCACTAAGAAACCTATTGTCCGCAAGAGTCTACGTAACGGGACTAGTTGCGCAAGGAAAGATGCATCACCTCTAGTGCACCATACCTATGGTAAGTTATATTATTGACTAATTTTTTTTAAGGTCATGTTTCTATTTGTTATTTTTTCTAGAGTTCAAGAAAACAACATTAATAATAAGGACGTCTATACCTTACAGGCTAAAACCTAACTATTCTAAAGCCCAAAAATTAAAGATGTATTTATTTCTATTTTTATCTCTAATACTTGTGTTATACTTTATGGTGTAATTTTGATGAGGATCAGTCCAACACTAAGTGTAATCATGCCAATGACCCACTGGAGGTGCCAATTGGGGCAATTACAAGAGCTAAGGCAAAGAAGCTTAAAGAAGCATTGAATAGGCCTGCACAAAATATATGGAGCAAGATGGATTAGATGGATCTAGAGGAGCTTGGGAGATTTAAAGAGCATGAAGGACAACTAGAATTCAGGTCCAAGAAGAGACCAATTCATGTGGAACAAAGGCCTAATGGTCCGACCCCATCCCAGCCTTGTTAGGCTTGTATTTTCTAATGATACAAGGATGAAAACTCAGCAATTTATTTTCCTATACAATCAAGGAAGTTTCGGCAGATCTGATTCCTAAAGAGGAAAGGATTATTTAATGTTTTTCCTAGCTTACAAAGGAAAGTAATTAAATCAGCAACAAAAGGGGAAATTTGTTTTCTTATTTTTTTTTTTTTGGTAAGTTGACGTATGTATTAAAAGAAGAAGATACAAACATTATAAGGGGCATACCCCAGATTTACAATGAGAACAGAAACATAAAACAACAGATGGCTACAAGCTAGCCACCGACCATAAAACTGAAACCTCACTAGATTCGTTAGGGAAACCAATACAACCAACTAACTAACAAATTAAGAGTCTATGGTATTCACCCTCCAAGCTTGTTGGATCCTTTTGTTTTCATTTGTTGGTACGACATTCCTCATCAAATCAAGCTTATCACGAATGATATATTCGATTTGATTAAAGACCAAATTCGAAGTTCTAGACATTCCAGCAAAGATCCTTGCATTCCGTTCTTGCCATACATGATACACTGTAGCTGCGAAACTCAGTTTTCGAGAAAAATTGACGAAACTCTTGCCATGCCAAGAGACAGTGGCCCATCGAATCCATTCATCCCAGCCTTTTGTCATTCTTGGAATGTCGCATCTGTCACAAACATCCCACCAGATCGCTTTAGTATAGGAGCATTCAAAGAACAAGTGGTTGTGATCCTCATTGTTGCGAAGACAAAGTGAGCATCTATTGGGACCATGTATACCAAACCGATGAAGTTTATCTTGAGTTGTGAGTTTCTGTTGGACAGCCATCCATAGAAGAAATGAATGTCTTGGAACAGCATTCTTGAACCACACAATGTCATGCCATTCAACCATCTGACGATGACCTCTTAGTTGTTCCCAAGCTACTTTGATCGAGAATCTGTGATTTGGCGAATCCAACCAAACTATCTCATCCTTTTGCCCCATCTTAGGATTAGAATTGGAAGGAATAGCTTCTATAATGGGGTGCCAGCCAATAGCTTGGGTGGTAGGAGTTTTCCATTCTGAGTTATGAATTAGCACTTTCACCCTCGCGTTCTTGGCCATACCTGAATCATAGATAAATCTTTCCCCGTAAGAATCCGCGAGTGGGCTGTGAGGATGCCAATTGTCAAACCATAGAGAGGTTGTCATTCCATCTCCTATGATGTGCTTCATCTTCGGCCATGCTAAGGATCTGAGCTTTAGAATCTTTCCCCAAGCCCAAGAGCAATTCTGTGGCGTCTTGATTGTCCAGAAATTCCTACCTCGCAACAGATTGGATCTGATCCAAGTAGACCATATTGAGCCATCTGAGTCATTGCACAGGTTCCAAATGTGTTTCAACAAAGCAATCTTGTTCCATTCTGTTATCCTTTTTATTCCTAGCCCCCCCTCCTTTTTTGGAAGACATACCTGATCCCAAGCCACTTTAGCCCCAGTAGTTCTCATATCTGAACCTGACCAAAGAAAGGATTTCATAATTTGCTCCACATTTTTAATTACTTGCCCAGGTAAGAGAAAGAGAGATGCCCAATAGACCTGTATGGAAAATAAGACGGAATTAATCAGTTGTACCCGTCCTGCATACGAGAGTGTTCTACAAGTCCAATGTCGAACTTTAGAGGTGATTCGATCCACGAGGCCCTTACAATAAACAGCCTTTAGTCTGGACGAGAGAAGAGGAACTCCCAAATATTTCATAGGGAGCTCCCCCTCTCTAAACCCAAGAATATGAATAATTTGTTCCCTCTCAGCATTTAACACACCGCTCAAGAAGATGTCACTTTTGTTTGGATTTGGATACAGACCTGATAGGTCTTGAAACTTTGTGAGCACAGTTCTGATCATACGAATTGAGTTTACATCCCCGTTGCTAAAAATCATCAAGTCGTCAGCAAAACAAAGATGAGAAATTTTGTCCTTCTTGCATCTCCAGTGGAACTTGAATTCTTGGTTGGCACTCATCTTGTAGAATAGCCCCGAAAGGATTTCCATACATAGGACAAACAAATATGGGGACAATGGATCCCCTTGTCTCAGCCCTCTTCCCCCTTGAAAGTAACCTGCAAGCTCACCATTGACGTTGATAGAGAATTGACATGATGTAACACAAACCATGATCCAATCAATTACTGTTCTAGGGAATCCCATTTTTATTAACACAGCGTCAACGAAATCCCACCGCACCGAGTCGTAAGCCTTCATCAGATCAACTTTCATAGCACAACGAGCAGGTCCCGTAGATTTATGATAGCCTTTCATTAGTTCCTGAGACAACAGAATGTTGTCACTGATTCTCCGTCCTGAGATAAAAGCAGTCTGATATGGACCAACTAAGGATGGCAAAACAACTTTGATTCTCCCAGCTAGAATCTTAGCGATGCATTTGTACACTGTATTGCAGCAAGATATAGGACGAAAATCTGTCAACCTTGTAGGATTAGCAACTTTAGGAATAAGGGAAATGGATGTAGCATTCATTTCTTTAAGCATTCTACGAGTCTGAAAGAAGGATCTAACAGCGTTGATTACATCTTCCCCAACTATGTGCCACATTCTTTTGAAGAAACCTGCGTTAAAGCCATCTGGACCAGGGGCTTTGTTGTTCTTCAAACTAAACATAGCATGCTTAATCTCCTCCCTTGTTACATCTTGTGCGAGTACTTGCTGTTGCGTTGAGGACAGTTTCAAGTTAATTGCCGATTCCATCACTTCCTCGTTCAGAACCCTAGGCATCTGATCCACTCCTAACACACGATGGAAGTATGCAATTACTTCTGATTTGACTGCCGCGTGTCCTTCGACAACCTCTCCATCCTCCCTTGTAAGTGATAGAAGCTTATTTCTATTCTGTCTTCCATTTACTGATTTGTGAAAGTAGCTAGTATTCTGATCCCCCAAGCTAAGCCATTGTATCCTTGCCTTCTGTTTGAAAAAACTCTCTTCAGCCCTGACGGTAGAAGCGTATTTACGAACAGCATCCCTTTCTCGCATGCACAAAATTGGATTCTCATGCGCTGTATGCAGAGCCTGTTGAGCCTTATCCAGTTCGTTTTTTGCATCTTTAACTCTATCTGAAATGTTGGAGAAGTGAGCCATGTTGAAAAGTTTCAATTCCTGCTTTAGCTTTCTTAGTTTGCAACACAACTGATACATTGGACAACCCCCCGAATTCTGATCCCATACCTTCTTCACCAAGGGCATGAACTCGTCATGATCCATCCACATATCGAAGAATCTGAATGGTTTCTTTATGTTCTGATCATTGCCAATAACCTTTACAACCATAGGAGAATGGTCTGACATACTCGAAGGCAAAAATCTCGCTTCTGATAAGGGGAAGTTCAGATTCCACTTCTCATTGACAAGCACTCTATCTAGTTTCCGCATAATCAGATTCTCAGGACATTGGTTCGACCAAGTATAATGCATACCTGAATACCGAAGATCATCTACTTTCGCTTCTCGAATACATGTATCCAATCTGTCCATAGTACCAGCCCATGTAGTAGACCCTCCTAACCTGTCCGACTGGTTGCGGATAGCATTAAAGTCACCCATAAGAATCCACGGGGTTGACTCCCATCCATCACTACGACTCACTATATCAGACCATAATGCCTCACGTAAGGAAGCACTATTGTCTCCATAAATAATTGAAGTATTGAAAATGATATTGGTAGCTAATATAGTGACAGAAACATGAATAGCCTGATCTGACATTCCAACAACATCCACCTTCACCGTATCAGCATTCCAACAAACCCAAATACGACCACGACAAGAGAAATCATAATTATACAAGAAGGACCAAGAACGCATAAGAAGTTTAGAAACATTATCTTTATTCTTGTCTTTAACTCGAGTTTCAACCAAGCCAAAAAGAGCTATCCTCTCTTGATGGATGAGCCGACGCAATTCTGAATGCTTTATAGGATCATTCAAACCTCTAATATTCCAACATCCAATAATCATAGGAAAATAGAGAGGAGTACAAACAGCAACACAAAGATTACCTTGACGTGCCTCCTGGAGAGGAGCCAGATTTCTTATTCTTCTTTGAAGAGGCTTTTGAACCCTTTTTCTTTTTCTCTAGAGAGTCTATAGCCTTAATAGCTAACTGATTAACAGTTTCCTTTTCGGTGGAATTCAGGGTTTGAGGGGTTGTCAGGATCGTTGACGTTAACTCCTTATCGGTTCGTTCCTCATCTGTATCATCTCCCATTGCGTCCATATCTTGAGCTAAAGCAGTACTTGCAGCCGCTTGCTCCTGTTTCATGTCTTCTCGTAAACTCGTCAAGACAAGAGGAGAGGAAGGATTTTCATCTTCATGACAAGCAGCATTGCGCACATCTGATGCCGCATGATCATTCATATTACAATCAGACATATGCATACCAGATGTTGAACAACCATTCTCATTACAATTACCCACTTTAGATGCCAAGGGAGCATTTTCCCCACTCACAGAACCCTTGTTCCGTTTACGAACTACTTGCCACTGAAACTGATTCTGCTTGTTATCCGCAGATTTAGAGTTCATAGCTCCTAGATTCCTCTTACCCTCTGCCACCACTTTAAGATTATCAATGTTCTTAGTAGCACATAGCGCTGTGGTGTGTCCAAAGACATTGCAATTACTGCACTTCGACGGTATCCATTCGTACTCAGCTGAAATTGTTATGAATAACCCATTTGGACAGCGAAGATCATATTCCTTAACCAACGTCTTCGAAGCATCTATCTCAATGCAAACTCTTGCGTAACTAAGCCTTTTTCGCAACAATGTAGTATGATCCGCATGAAGGGGGACTCCAATAGCACTCGCTACACAGCTCAACCCCTTAATAGTCCAATACTCGAGAGGGACATTATACAGCCTAACCCATACCGAAACTCTAGCCAAATCATCTTTCAAGAATTGCATGTTTGGTTGCCAACGTTTAAGCACCAAAGGCCTGTTTGCCATGTGCCATGGGGCTCTTTCCAGCACATTAGTGGCATGATCGATAGAATCAAAAGTGAAGATGAAGAAACCATTATCCGAAGACAAAACTTGGAAACAAAAGGATCCAACAAGCTTGGAGGGTGAATACCATAGACTCTTAATTTGTTAGTTAGTTGGTTGTATTGGTTTCCCTAACGAATCTAGTGAGGTTTCAGTTTTATGGTCGGTGGCTAGCTTGTAGCCATCTGTTGTTTTATGTTTCTGTTCTCATTGTAAATCTGGGGTATGCCCCTTATAATGTTTGTATCTTCTTCTTTTAATACATACGTCAACTTACCAAAAAAAAAGAGATTCACATCACGTGTGTATAATGAAACACTAAGCCTCCTTAGTTTTTTTCTTAATCATTTCCTATTTTGATGTTGTTGTACTCTGATAGATGTAATTGAACCATACTAGATTTTTTGGTAATGGCATCTTCTGTTTTCAGAAATACATGGGTGATTTTTTTTTCTTTTATAATCCTTTGAAAATGAGAGGAAAAAAAAATCAAATTAGTGTTTTGATTTCATTTGACATGGAGCATTATAAAAATAATTCTAATTATCTTGTAAAATAAACATGTAATAAATGGGAACATCCAGCATTTGAATATTAGAAAAAGCAGTTAGACAAATATTTTCTTATAAATATACCTATTTTGATTTGTATGATATATTCATAACTCTACCATAGGAATTTTTATATGATATTTGAAAATGATTGAAAAAATTTTATCTATCAAATCTGAATATTATAGAGAAAAAAATACAAAAAAAGGACATAAAGGACTCAAAATAGTAATTTAGAATTATTTTTCAAAACAAGAAATATTTTTATGCACTTGATAGTTGATGGTAAGACAAAAAAGACCTAGTTATGTTGGCTAGGTCCAAATAGCCTCAAACCCTATTTATTCAAGCTTAGCTAGAACATTCTTCACCAACCCAAATGACTGGTGTGTCCTGGGCTCTTTAATATCCATCCTTTTAGGCTTGACTCGTTTGACTAACAAGAAATCTAGCCATTGACACACACCCAATTACAAAGTGACCAATTCAAAGACAGTCAATACAACGCCACACTCTCCTCAACTTACTCACTATCATTGCAACACTTATCTTTCTCCACCAATGACAATCTCTACCAAAATGTCCCATTTGAAGGGCACCTGCACATCACCAATCTCTTTATGAATGGCATCAGGAGAACCTCAACCAAAAACAAACACCAACCTCTCCGCCAATTCTTCACTCACTATGATAATTCTCCATCATTTATATGCTCTTTATGAGGTAAAATGATGTGACAAAGGTTTATATATATCTTAAGTCACAAGATAATTTAGAAGGAGCAACAAATAACCATACAACAATTCTACATAAGACCACATAACACAAACAACCATACAACAATTTCACAGAAGATTAAATACCACAAAACCATCATTCAACAATTCTACTAGAAATCAAATAGAACACAAGTTCATAATAGAACATTCATAAATGCACACCCCCACCTATATGCTACTAATTTAAATATTAGAGGGTCCTTTATTTCAATAAAAGACTTGTTTTTGTGGGTGAGAGTAAGAGTCACTCCGTGAACCCACTAAATTAATGATCAAGTCTAATCACTTTAATTAGTGGCCAAGCCCATCATCTCATCAACTAATCTACCATGTCAAAGCCCAAGTCATTCCATCAACTAAAAACACAACTATGAAAAGTATAGTCTAGTTTGAAGTTTTAACGACTCAATAAATAGTTATGTTCTCATTCTTCTATTCTAAATGTATGTGTGTATTCACAAGTTTCACGCTAGGATTGTTAATGTGATAGACTTCAATTTTGTTAACATGACATTGTTTTTAAATTTTACAACAGTTTTATTTAGAAAATCATTTATGACTTAAACTTCTTTCCATCCAAAATGCAGGTTAAAATGCCTTCTAATTTGCTTTCTATTCATAAATAAATAAATAAAAAAGCAAACGAGGCCTTACATTGGAAAGATAAACTAGGAAACAGGCTGCAGATTATATGGATTTACTGCCCCAAAACTCAGACAGGACTTACACCATTCAGTTGCATACCTATGCTCTAATGGTCTCTTGTTCTTTCTAAGAATACTGACTTAGATATATCCCTACCAGAAGATTGAATCCTTGAAGGTGCAGCACCACCAAAAATACCACCACAACCTCAACCCAATGTCCAAATTAAAAATATTACCCAATACACAGATGGAAAAGTCAAACTGTCTTTCCACCGATACTCTACAAGTTCCAGATTCTTAGAAGCTAACCAACCTTTCTGGAAAGAAAAATTCCTTCAGGACTACCTATTCTCTTAGGGGAAAGTGTTAGAAACAAAATCAAAGATACCTTTACAACAAAAACCATACCATATGACCAGCTCACATACGGTGAACTTGTAAGCTTTACTCAAAAAGAATGTCTGAAGATCTGTCAAGATCTTAAACTCCAGAAGCACCTAAAGTGGAAAATGAAATGTACTAGGCAAGAACTTGGTAGTTTTTGTCACCTGTTCGACCTCTCCACCAAAAAACCCTCCTGCAGTGGAAACTGTTCACATCCCAAAAAATATTCAAGCTAGAGACCTCCTTATAAACGATCACTACATAAAAACCGACAACAATTCTATTCTAAACCAGATCAACCTTACTACAAAAAGCCCTACAAATTTACCAAGCCGCACAAACCTTTCCAGTCGAAACCTAAAACAAAATTTGACCCTAAAAACATTACCTGCTATAAATGTAACCAGAAAGGACATACATCCCGTTTCTGCAAGGTCAATACTAAACTTCATGAACTCCAAATAAATGAAGATACCATCAACCAAATACAAAATCTCTACATTGAGGCTACAGACAATGACCACTCTCCTTCAAGCACTTCTGAAGAAGAATTCCAAATCGATGAAATAGCAACCACCAGTGCTACTTCAGATGCCTCTACAAATTCCAAACAAATCAACATCTTGACCCAAGATCAGGAATTCATTCTTGAGGCTATAAGACGACTTGATGATCCTCAACTTCAAAAAACCTATTTGGATAAATTATTGAAAGACTTCAGCCAACCGAAGCACCCCCTGTCTAACCACTCTATATTACCTTCTTCCAGCACCAATACCTATGATCTTACAAAAATTCTTGGCAAAAAGAAATCCAGAACCACAGCCACCATTCCAGAATTACAGTCTAAGATAAAAACCCTCAAATCCGAATTACAAATCCTCAAACAAGCCCAACAGAAAGACTCTGCCATACTACAACATTTTCTGTCCGAAATTGAAAGCCCGTCTGATACTGAGTCTGATACAGAAGATCAAACCATTGAATCTCATGCATTACCACATACACTTACAACTATTGAGCATATTCCAGATGATTTCTTAAATGTACTAACCCAAATATCTTCCAAGAAATATTTAATTAGAATTACTCTTGTTTTCTCAGAAAATTTCAAGCTTGATACTATTGCCTTATTTGACACAGGTGCAGATTTGAACTGCATCAAAGAAGGCGTGGTTCCAAAAAGATTTTTACAAAATACCTCTGAAAAACTCTCTGCTGCTAACAATTCCAAATTACATATTGCAGGAAAAACCCAAGCCTCCGTTTTCAACAACGGCATTTCTCTTAAAACATTTTTCGTTATTACAAAAGACATCAATCATACCATCATTCTTGGCACTCCATTTATTGACATGATCACTCCATATCAAGCACATCATGACTGTATTACTTCCAAAATTAATAACACCAAGCTTGTTTTTCCATTCTTAGAAAAATCTAAGACTAGAAATTTAAATTTGATTAAAGCATGTTCCATGCATACCTGTCATATCAATGCACTGATTCATGGGAAACAATTTCATCTACATGATTTACAAAACCACGTTTCTTTTTGTCGTATCACCAAACAATTACAAAGTTCTGATTTACAAAAGAAAATCATTGATTTCCAAAATAAGATTGAACAACAGATATGTTCAGACTTGCCCAATGCTTTTTGGAAGCGAAAACAACACATCGTTGACTTCCTTATGAAGATACGTTTTCAGAAAAACTCATACCTACAAAAGCAAAACCTATACAAATGAATGATGACTTAGAACAACATTGCAGACTTGAAATCCACGATCTCGAGTCTAAAGGTCTTATCCAAAAGTCTAGATCACCCTGGTCGTGTGCGGCCTTTTATGTCAATAAAAATTCTGAAATAGAAAGGGGCACACCAAGACTTGTGATCAACTACAAACATCTAAATTCTGCTTTAAAATGGATCAGGTATCCAATCCCCAACAAAAAAGATTTATTACAAAAATTGCACTCCGCATTAATATTTTCTAAATTTGACATGAAATCTGGATTTTGGCAAATCCAGATTGATCCCAAAGATAGGTACAAAACTGCTTTTACAGTTCCTTTTGGCCAATACGAATGGAATGTAATGCCCTTTGGCCTAAAAAATGCACCATCAGAATTTCAACGCATCATGAATGCCATATTCAATGCACATTCAAAATTCTGCATTGTTTACATTGATGACGTGCTTATTTTTTCACATTCCATAGAACAACATTTCAAGCATCTACATACCTTCTTCCATACTGCCAAACAAAATGGTTTAGTTGTTGCTAAAACAAAAATTTCTCTTTTTCAAACCCGTGTTCGTTTCCTCGGTCATTACATTTGCCAAGGTACCGTAATACCAATAGAGAGATCTTTAAACCTTACAAATAAGTTTCCTGACAAAATCACTGATAAAACCCAATTGCAAAGATTTTTAGGTAGTCTCAATTATGTTTTGGACTACTACCCTAATATTAGTCGTCTATCCAAACCCTTACATGACAGGTTAAAAACCAACCCCATTCCTTGGTCTGACCTCCATACCAACCTGGTCAAACAGATTAGGAAACAGGTCCAAACTATTCCTCTCCTCCATTTAGCTAACCCTTTAGCCCCTAAGATTGTAGAAACTGACGCCTCTGACCTAGGATATGGTGGAATTCTTAAACAGTTACAAGATAACAAAGAACAAATACTTCAGTACACATCTGCCCACTGGAATGACTGCCAGAAAAATTACTCTACTATAAAAAAGGAGATCCTTTCAATTGTTCTTTGTATTACAAAATTTCAAAGTGATTTATTAAATCAAAAATTTCTCTTACGTGTTGATTGCAAATCCGCAAAAGAAGTTCTCTAAAAAGATGTCCAAAATCTTGCTTCCAAACAAATCTTTGCCAGATGGCAAGCCATTTTAAGTATTTTTGATTTCGATATTGTTTACATTAAAGGAGAATCAAATTCCATCCCTGATTTCCTAACCCGAGAATTCCTTTAAAACAGGTCCTGATGCCTCCTAAAGCAAAAGCTAAGGATAAGGGAAAAGCCCCTCAAACACAGCCTACATTACCAGAGAGCCCCAAGCCTTCTACCAAACTCATGTCTTCAGCCATCCTAGCTGCCAAGCCTATCAAATCTTGGTATGAGCCAGTTATTGAAGACGAAGAAACTACAAAACCACCACAGGTACAAACAGACGCAGTTCATCATTGGGTTGACACTATATCTAAATCGCTAGAATTACTCCTGACATTGCAAAAAGTGTCCCAACAAGCCTCCAGTGACTCCGTATCTCAAACAGGTAGTATTTCCAAATCCCTTTCACCCCAAGGAGATGGAATGACAGCCTCTCTATGGTTTGACAATTGGCATCCTCACAGCCCACTCGCGGATTCTCACGGGGAAAGATTCATCTATGATTCAGGTGGGAACGTGAAGGTGAATGTGCTAATTCATAACTCAGAATGGAAAACTCCTACCACCCAAGCTATTGGCTGGCACCCCATTATAGAAGCTATTCCTTATAATTCTAATCCTAAGATGGGGCAACAGGATGAGATAATTTGGTTGGATTCGCCAAATCACAAATTCTCGGTCAAAGGAGCTTGGGAAAGAACTAAGACGTCATCTTCAGTTGGTTGAATGGCATGACATAGTGTGGTTCAAGAATGCTGTCCCAAGACATTCATTTCTTCTATGGATGGCTGTCCAACAGAAACTCACAACTCAAGATAAACTTCATCAGTTTGGTATACATGGTCCTAATAGATGCTCACTCTGTCTTTGAATGCTCCTATACTAAAGCGATCTGGTGGGATGTTTGTGACAGATGCGACATTCCAAGAATGACAAAAGGCTGGGATGAATGGATTCGATGGGCCACTGTCTCTTGGCATGGCAAGAGTTTCGTCAATTTTTCTCGTAAACTGAGTTTCGCAGCTACAGTGTATCATGTATGGAAAGAACGGAATGCAACGATCTTTGCTGGAATGTATCATTCGTGATGAGCTTGATTTGATGAGGACTGTCGTACCAACAAATGAAAACAAAAGGATCCAACGAGCTTGGAGGGTGAATAACATAGATTCTTAATTTGTTAGTCAGCTGGTTGTATTGGTTTCCCTAACGAATCTAGTGAGTTTTCAGTTTTATGGTCGGTGGCTAACCTGTAGCCATCTGTTGTTTTATGTTTCTGTTATCATTGTAAATCTGGGGTATGCCCCTTATAATGTTTGTATCTTCTTCTTTTAATACATACGTCAACTTACCCAAAAAAAATGCGACCGGCCATGCTCAACATTCTCCCTTTCCACAAAGTGAGTTTCTTTCGAAACTTATCAATGATGGGTTTCCATGTTGAAATCCTTCTAGGATTAGACCCCAAATGCATACCCAAGTAGTTACATAGAAGAGAATCATGCATGTAGAAAACTTAAGACCTTAAAACATGCTCTTTGAGTTTTAAACTTCCACACACTCAATATACTATCCCGTGCTTAATTTTTTTCATATAAAATGAGGGCGGTGAGATTTGAACTCATGATAGCTTGATCAATAAGGTTCTAATATTATATCGAAGAATCATCTTAATCTAATAACTTAAACTGTTAGGTAAAACCCAAAAATATAATTTATATTATTCTCTAACAATAATATTTTTTAAAAACTTTATATAATGATAGGATATTCTAGGAGAAAAACCATTTAATGGGTTCACTAGTCACTTTGTTGACCAGTCAAGTTGAGTCATATTTTAGGTCTATTTAGAAATATGGTTAATATTATTTTTTAAAATATATATTTTAAAAAATATATTAAAATAATATTTTTGTTTTTCTTATTTTTGATATAAACACATTAAAACAATAAAAAAATTAATTTGATTTTTTTTAAAAAAAAAATTCAAGCAAAATGAAGTTGCAGGCTCATATATAAGTTTGCATTTATCGACCATGTACAAATCAGAGTTCAAGCATATGACTTCTGAAAAAAAAAAAAAAAAAAACGTACTTGACCATTTGAGTGTGCCTTGCTCATCATGCTTAGTTGATTTTGAGAATCCGCCTATAATGTTTGAAACAAACAAAAAAAAAATCAATTTTTCCTTACTAGATTGAATTCCGTACCAAAATTTGACTGCTGGGAATATGGTCTATAGTTTGTACTCTAATTTTTTTATTATATAGTAACTATTAAAAAATTATTTTAATCCAATAAATTAAATTATTTGGTGAGATGTCAATATATGATATATATTATTTTGTAACATATATTATCAAGTAAAAGTCTTTTAAACTTGAAACTTGTACAAGTCCATACTACCTTGCACTTAATTTTTATTAATTAGAATGGGGGTGGTGAAATTTGAACTTGTAACCACTTGGTTAACAAGATTTTGATACATTGTCAAAGAACTATCTCAATCTAATAATTTAAACTTTTAGGTGAGGTTCCAAGATATGATTTATATTATTCTCCAACACACCCTCTCAAATGAAAGTTCTTTGATGTTGAAATTTTCACATGCCCATAATACCATCTCATTAATGTCAAAGAATAGGAGTACCGAGATTCGAACTAATAACCACTTATCATTAATGTCAAAGAACCATCTCACCCAAACTTGTTTTGATACCATGTCAAAGAATCATCTCACTTAAAAGTTTAAGCTGTTAGGTGAGGCTCTAAATTATGATTTATATTATTATCTAACACACCCTTTCAAGTAAAAAGTCTTTTGGGCTTTAAAATTGCAGATGCCTATACTACCTTGTACTTAATTTTTATCAAATACAATAGGGGTGGTGAAATTCGAACTCATGACAACTTGATCAACAAGATTTTGATATCATGTTAAGGAATCATCTCAATTTAATAACTTAAGTTATTAGGTAAGGTTTCAAGATATGATTTATTTATTACTCTCTAACAATAATATTTTTAAAAAACTTTATATCATGATGAGCCAAATTAAATTCTAATTGAATCAAATTTGTTGACTAAGGATAAAATTGAAAGTCAGGAACCAAAATGGAAAAGACATTATAAATAGATGATGGTTTCAAAGTTCTTAAAAAAATAAAAAGTAAAAAATGGGTTGAAAAATATGGTCAGTAGCTCGAATCTTAGCGAAGTTAAACGACACATCATTTGATTTATTATTTTTTAAAAAAAAAACATTGGAGCAGATGACATGTTATTTGCATCAATTACATTTTTTTAAAATAGATCCCCACATGAGTTCTCTTAAATGGGCCAGATGTTGACTTGACTTATTAGGCCCGACAACATCTAACTTTGTTTTAGTAATTTTGGCTTTAAGAAAAACAATCATGCTTTTTTTATATGTGTTTTTTAAATAATTTTTAATTTATGTTCAAATTAATACTTCTTCTCTTTGATTTTTTTTTTCATTTAGCCTTTTTAATTTTCTTGTTTTTTTAGTATTTTGTAAGTATTTAATTTTTAAAGAGATTTTCCTAACTCATCTATAATTTTTTTATGTTTTAAATAATTTATCTTTATTTTTAAGAATAAAAAATATTTATTTTTTGATAATTGTTTTAATAAGTGCAATGATTAGTACTTAAAAGTGCATTTTTATCAAGGTTTTATATCATTATTTTGCACTTGAAATATCAATAACTCCTTAACTAAAATATATTTTATAACAACATATCTGATACTATAAGATACCTTTAATTTATGGTAAATGTTCATCTTAAATGCAGGCCTATCACATAAATGAAAGGATTGATTGATGAGTTTAAGTACTGAAATTGAAAGGACGAAGAAGGGGTCAAACTTAGAAAAGAGATGTTGGTTCAATCCAAACTGGAACACTGTTCGGTCATTGGGTCATATCTAGAGCTGTGGATCTTAGATTTAGGTCTGCTCTATATGGATGGAACATAGGCCTAAAACTTTCATGGGAGTCCAAGATTCAAAAAGGCTGTTTTCAAGCCCAAATTGTAGCATCAACAGAGAAGCCCGAATCTGTTCTGTAGCCCAGACACTGTTCAGTGTTTAGCCCATATCTCGAGTTCTAGAAGTCCAAATGACCTCATCTTTTTTTTTGGAAAGCTTGAGATAATTTCCTAGAACTTTTATGATTTAAGTCGGTTCTAATTATGACGTTATCAATGACGTTTTTGGCAGACAAAAGATAAGAATTGTCATCAAGTCAAGATGTGGCAACCCACTCATCAATTAGTCAACAAATCAATAGTTCCAAATTTTGTCCTATAAAAGGAGGCATTTACCATGTATTTAGGTATCTTGGTGTTCAGATCAAGATCATGCTCTTGCTTCCTCTTTTTGTATTGCTTATGTTTTGCTTTCATCAATATCAAGTTATGCTTTTCATTTCCTTTCCTTTACTTTACTTAGTTAACTTTTATCTTATTTATGTTCTTATTTTGTTTATTTATGTTTCTTTCTTTCATTATGTTTTGCTAAGTTAATTATGTCAAGGTGAAAAGGTTACACTAATGGTGTAAGGATAAGTATAATATAACTTAACATGGACTTTAATGTTGAATACTAACATGTTTTATATTTGTTATCTTGTTCACTTTTTATACTTTGCTTGTTAAATGGTTAATCTAGATTTATGTTGTATAACACTTGGTACAACAAATACTTGGCACTTTCATAGCCCATACTGTATGGTATAACTGACACCTGAGTTATGAAAGGAACTTGATTTGTTGTTAACGTAAGTTATAATCATGAATGCCTGACAACATTTACAAGTATTAGAATTATTCGAATAAGATAACTAGAGACTTGGCGTCGTACGCATGTAAAGAAGACATTTTCTTAAAGTTTTCACAATATTTCAGAGAAAATCAGTTATTTTAATACTGAATTTGTATCTTTACAATATAAATATACAAACCAATATTAAGCAAAGTTGATAGAAAAATACGCGGGAAAATCATAAATTTTTAAAGGATTTTTGAAAAAAAATTATATTTTTTTGAACTGGGTCGGACCCGGCCCAACCATTTTGATTTGGGTCGAACCCAGTCCAACCCAATGAACAGTGAGAAAAGTCTCCACTATTCATATGAATAGTGGAGACTGCAACAAATGACATAGAAGAAGAAGGAGAAAGAGGAGAAGAAGGAGGAGGAGGAGGATGCTGACCTAGCGGTGGTGGTGATGTCGTTGACGGTGGCTCAAGGTCGCGATGTTGTGGCGTCAGGCGGTGGTTCCTCCTTTTTTCTCTTTTGTTTCTTGGCGTTTTTTCTTTTTTTTTTTTTCCTTTCTCTGTTTCATATTTTTTGCTTTGGTTTTTCTTCTGTTCTTCTTTCATTCTCTTCTCTATCTCTGTTTTATTTTGTTCTTCTCGCCTCCATTCTTTTTTTTTTCTATCTCCCACCTATTCTCTCCTCTATGTTCATCTCTATTGTTTTCCTCTCTATTCCACTTCTTTCACCTCCCTTCCCCTCCTCTATTTCTCCTCCAAAACTGTCCCGTTCGTCCCCCTCTCTATAACCTCACCTGTCTTTCCCCTCCTCTATTTATAGAGGCAGGGGGAATGGGAGCTACCTTACCCCTTTATAGACACGAGGACAAGGTAAGGTGGCCGAGGCGGCCTTTATGCAGTCCCAAGAGCCGCCCGCAGGTCATGGCTTCCATGCCCTTTCCATGATGGTGGGAGGCCATGAGGGGTGTGGGTTCATGTTAAGGTTTGGGCAAGTAGGGAGAGTGAGGGAGAGAAAACGCAGGTGAACAAAACTTCTTCTTTCCATGCTGCGCGTCCAGGGAAGAAGAAGCATAATGTCGTTCAAAACAACACTGCTTTGTGCTTCTTTTTTAATAAACAGTGCATGAAACTACGTCGTTTTGTACAAAAACGTGTTGTTTCATTTAAAAGGAAATGGCGGAAAAAACATGTCAAATTCTAAATTAGTCCTCAATTTATGATATATTCAATCAAGTCCTTAATTGCAATTCTGATTTTATGAAATAGTTCAATTGTGTGCCTACAAAAAATCAGATGCCAGCCCTAAAGTTAGCCATCTTTTTTATTTTGGTCATTGGTCTTGAATTTATGCAATTTGACCCTCAATTGATCAATAAACTTTCAATTTCTTCAATTTGGCCCTTGATTCGGACAATTTCAGTCCCTCTATTTACATGTCTTTTCTGGTTTGGTCCTTGGTTTCAGATTTCTTCAATCGAGTCCCTAATTAGCCATCAAACTTCAATATTTCTTCAATTAAGCCCTTTATTTGATCAATAAACTTTAATTTCTTCCAATTGAAACTCAAATTGACTTAAAAATCAATTTTTATTGCACTCAAACCCTCCATAAATTCAATTAAACCTTCAATAACATTTAATTGAGTCCATAAACATCTAATTTTGGACTTTTCTTAAATTGAATTTTCTTTGTCAATAGAGAGTCAAAAATAAAATGTCAAATTCAATCTTTGTATTTATGAACTTCCTTAACCAATTTTCAGCCATTTTCTGGGCGCTCTAGCATCCTTTTTCTCACTGTAATTTTATTTTTAGATTTCTTTTGAATATATTTTTTTGATTTTTGTTTTGGAAGAGAAAAGATGAATTTGGACAATAACCCAAAAAATAGGTTACGACAATAAGGCCAGGATAACCTCAAAGAAAGCAAAATGAAATAAATTATAAAGTTTATTTTTCAATCAATCCAATATTGAAGGATAAAAAAAAAAAACATTCAATTAAAAAAGGATAAAAAACCCTAAGGCAACTGACTGACCTTCGACGAGAATTATGAGACTGTAATAAACCCTTAGAAAGCAAATAAAAAAATATTATAAAGCTTAATTCCCATTCAACCCAATATTGAAGGAATAAATTGAAATTGAAAAAATCTCGGGTCAACTCGGGTTAACCTATCAAACCTGGTTCTTAAGATTGAGATAAATCTATAAAAAGAAATAAAATAAATTATGAATTCAAATTCCAATAAATCCAATATTGAATGATGAAATAAAAAAAATTAATTCAAAAAAGGAAAAAAAAAACCTAAATCAAATCCATATAGAATAACTGTTTATTATGTCTTGTTTAGTGTACTTCAATTGAGTATACCAAATACACTTCTAGGTTGGAGTTATTCTACTCAAGTTGCAACAAATTATTATTATTATAAATTTCATGTTTGATTTGCAAGGTTGATTTCTTTTTGCTATAAATATATATATATATGCTAATATTTTTTTTTTGCTCATCCATTCATGAAGCCTTTAGTCTTATATGATATATATATATAAAAAGAAGGTTGATCAAATTTGAAATACAAAATCCCCTTTTAGTTTGAATATTTTTAGTTTGAATATTTTTGGCTTTGGCCTTCGTGAGCAAATCAAATTTGAAGTAAGGAATCTCGTTTAGCTTTTATGGATATATATATCATAAGGATAGTCATACGCAAGTTACTATTAGATGCTAGCTTGAGTTTGGTCCTTGCAACCGAGAGAGAGGTTCTTAATTCAATTAATTATTTACTCATTTTAAAGACTTTTCTTTTTATTCTATAAAAAAAACATCTTTTTTGAGATACCATAGATATAATTTCATGCATAACTCAACTCATTAGATTAATTATATTTATGTCATCTATGGAGGTGTTTAACTAATCATCCCGAATTTCTCATTTGTTTATCTTTTTACTATCAAGTAATAAGTTCTTGTACAGATTCTTCTTTTATTTGTTTATTAATGTCTTTATGATACGCATTGTCGTACATGTGCGGCGTCACGACAATCATCCACCCTCAAGGTAAAATGTATGGTGTAACTGGAAAATGTGGAGAGACAAGGAATTCTTGTCTCTTATAAGTGGAAAATTTGAATGGGAGTCACCACCTAGTATTCTAGTCACTAGGAACCCTAACTGGTCTCAGAGATCGGGGACGGAGACTAATTGCGTAAAGGGAAGGTATTAGCCACCCAACTATGCCCTACCTAAGGTAAGCTACATTGTTTTATTGTCTGATAAAATCTAAAGTCTTGTTGTGGTTTCTAATTATCGATCTGTCTATGATTTAAGAAAAGTCCTTCTCTGTAAGGAGATTTTTATTTTATCGGGTAAAAACCTAACTGTTCTATGTCGTCTAAAGAAAATTCCTTTTTAATATTGGGAATACGTTTTATGTATAAATTCGTAATCCCTGATACTAATACAACACAAAATAATTTTTTTTGTTTTTGATATTTTGGCCAATGTTCTTTTGACTTTAATAAACTTGTTATTAAAGCCAAAAAGCATGCTAAAACATTGTTTTTTGGTGTACGAAAAACACAATATAATTTTTTACCTTTGAGACACTTGGCCGTATGCACAAAAATATTTTTTCAATTTTTTTTAAGTTGACAAAAACCGGGTATTTTAATACCGGATTTTGTATTTTTAACGACATAAAAATATATTCCAATACTAATAAAAAAGGGCGTAAAAATACGTGAAGAAATATTACAAATCCCAAAAGAAACTAGGCTACTATCGAACCAAAACAAAATTGGGCTAGAACCGGCCCATAGATAGTTGATTAATGTGTTGTGCACACAGTAACCAGTGAATTATAATTAGGTAGTTACTACCTAATTACATTTCCTTTGCTACAGAACGTGAATTGCTCATGTTCTGCATGCAAATGAAAATGAACACCAAAACAGGGACAAAAAAGGAGGAGAAGATTACCTGGAGTGGAGGAGCTTGTTCGTTGTCGTTTGTGGTGGCAGAGATGGTGGCTGGGAAGCCTGGTGGCGAAATGGCAGTGGCTCCAGGCAGCGATTTTTCTCTCTTCTCTCCTTTTCTTCTCTTCGTTTTTCTTTTCTTTTCTTCCTCTGTTTTTCTATTCCTTTTTTCTTTCGGTTTTTAGCTCCTTCCCTCTTACCTCATTCAAATGCAGTCATGACATAACATCTTCCAGGAGTCATAGCCATGTTTCACAGGGAAAACCCAAATGACAATATGAACATGTCCTTCAGGTGCATCTTTGCTCTCAATTACTACTAGAGTTCACTTGGATCATGATTGTCTTCGAACTATATTGCCCCCCAAGTATGATCTAAATGTGCTTATTCATTGATTATCTTTTTTTTTAACCATATTGTCCTCAGTTCACTGATTCATCATTTAATCAATTTTCATTGCTCTCTAACTGATCTGAATACTGCTTGTTTTTTCTTTTTATTGTCCACTATATTGTCCCACGGCTGCTCAACTTTTCAAGGAGTGTTGAGAAGTGCCAATATCATTTCTATCAAGGATTTTGCAAATTCAGTCAATGTTTTTCCTATTTGACAATCTTGTTCTGAAATCAACTCTCATATTTCAAAGATAATGTCTATTCAAATCTAATTGTTGAAATGAAATTAGAGAGTGTCTGTTTTGGAAAAGATTTTGAAAATCAAGCTTCTATGAAAAAAAAAAAAACCCAACACATGTTATTAAAATATATAGTCTTTTGATTGTCATGTATTTTGAAAATAGAAATTGACCCATTGTAAGATCAAAATAACTTTTTCGTGGTTCTTTGTATCCATTTTAGACTCTAAGTTTGGGGACCTATTTTAATGGTTTGTGATGAGGTGACCTTCTGTATATTTTAAAAAACAACATGCTCAAGTCAAAACTTGAGGCTTTATCAAGGAAGGGTGTTTCCCTTTTTTAGCACCTATTTTTATCAGCATGCATAATAACAATTATCTTAATTCATGAAGTTATTACCCTTATGGAAAAGCTCTTCAAGTTTTGAGAGCGCCATTTATCAATTTAAATTGCTTACTTGATCAAAAATGGCTTTTAGAAGCACGTAATGTAGGCTATGGTTCATGACTATGAAAAAAAGGAATTTCACAGGCTCAAAAGGTATTTAAGGGTTTCAAAAACCTAGGATCAATATCAACTCCTTTTTCGCCGTTGTCTTTATAGATGAAATGACGTAGAACCATGTTAACCTCATCAGAATTCTGGGTTATAATGCAAATCCAACTTTTCTTTGATAAATGACCAATCTTGATCATTTGATGACATTAAAGGCTTTATCATGGATACTAAAAGTCATGCTTATAGCTCGGTATTTTCTGGTGTTTGACTTTTGGTGTTTGTTGTGTCTTCTAACTATAACATGATAAATTTCAGCACCCATCTTCACTACTTTGTCTGGATGGTAAGGAAGACTGGTATCAGTATTTTCTGCCCCCTAGTCCATGTCTCTGTTTTCTTTTAGCTTTGATGAATAACCAATCTTGATCATTTGATTACATTAGAAGTTTTATCATGGATACTAAAAGTCATGCTTATAGCTCAGTATTTTCTGGTGTTTGACTTTTGGTGTTCGTTATGTCTTCTAACTATGACATGATAAACTTTAGCACCCATCTTTACTGCTTTGTCTGGATGTTAAGGAAAGACTGGCATCAGTATTTTCTGCCCCCTAGTCTATGTCTCCTTTTCTTTTAGCCCTTTCTTAATTATTGATTCTATTGGTGTCTTCAAAATATATCTCGTTTGCCCCCTAATGTGGGGTATGATCCTATTCAGGGTTTTTTTTGAAAGAAAATTATTCTGGCTCAAATAGGGATTGCAAATGATATATTTCAAGAATTGTGAAAGAATAACAAAGATAGTCTTTTCTCCTTTCATTCAAGATCTGTTAGAACTGATAAATTTTGACCTCATTTAGCGTAATGCTTTGGACTTGTAAAAGTCTTGATTCACGAGTCCATAACTACTGAATCCACTGCATCTCATTATGCATATTGCTAAAACTTAGCTACATGATATGTGGTTCAATTTTGGGGTGTGAGCTCAAGATTTGTTCGATCACCTCTTGCCATTTTAGCGAACATCAAGTCATTATGGAATTAGAACACTTTTAATCATTCAGGATTGATCAAAATATTTTTGCCAAGATAAACTTTGAAAGCAATACCTTTTTTATTTCAAGACAATAACATAATCCATTAAAAGGTGAGATGTGATCCCAAAACAAAATGATGGACGACAAAATTGATAAAATGACACTTCTGAATAGCCTTTTCATCAGTCCTCTATGTCTTGTTGTCACTCATTGGTGATGGCCTATTGATAATATGATCGTTGATATCATTTTTCACAAAATCTGCCCGTCTTTTGCTCACCAACTTTTAGGCTTCATCTTCGAAGCTCTTGCAATTCTTCATATCTTCTCTGGATTATTCCGTCTAAAGGATCATGCCTTGGGGTAATGAACTAATTGTGCTATTTTCCCTGGTGGCAAAGGTGAGTTGGAATGGAAAGCATCCATGGAGTAGACCCTTCCCTAATTGTAGCATGTCAATGTGCCCAGTCTTAAAATTGAAGAACATCATAGCAGAATAATATTCTCTCATCAGTATAACATCAACATTGCAAAAGGCCAATGGACTCACATGGGGTTTTTTCCTTGTCAAAGCCCCTATGTTTAACAAATGCCTCTTGCTCCATCGTTTTCTGTCATGATCCTCCATGATCCATACTTCCACGAGATTGCCCTCCCTATTGATGCAAGTCATGGCGAGCTTTCATTTGTATTTGGTAAGTCTGATATCTTTGTTATCATTATCCTAAGAGGCTGGCAGGGGAAGTGTGTAGAAAAAATGACGCTCCATCTTTACATCAAATGCAAAGACGTTTCTCTTCCAAGTAAGCTAATGAAGTGAGCCATTCATGGATCCTTTTGTCATGCGATGAAGAGATTCTTCATGAGGCAACCTCACTTCATCCAACAACTTCCATTTCCAAGTTGTTGATTCAAACAACTTGACTCTAATGTAATGGTGCATATAGAATTCTTTATGTGAGCGAAACTTGGGCTTTGAGAATCTTACAATTTTATATCGTAAAGGTTTTGACCTTTCAATCACTAGGCCAGATTCTATTGTATCATATCGTGTCTTGGGATTCTGGATCTTTTGAAATTGTTGGATAGAAGGGTCGCACACATAATAACATGATTCATTATGTGCGCGACAAAGTAGAATTCCTTGGTTTATTGATGACGCAATCTCCACGTGTTCTGGAAGAAAATCAAAGGATATTTGTGCATGGATCTTCAAAGTGTTATTTGAAATAAAAGAAATCTAATATTTGTTCCTGATCATGCTTTGGATAGGGAAACCAGAGACAATGTTGGTTATTTGGGCTATGTAGCTTTATGAAAAGGGATTCGTAGGTCAACTTGTTGTACTCTTTAGAAAGAAGTCTACATTTCCCCACAGTCTCCATTAATAAGCATGTCAGCACTTCATAAATGGCATCTCGGCACAGGTCATTAGCTGAGTCCATTTGAAGCAGAGAATCTTATTACCACAAGCTGTCTCTGGATTGAGGCTTAAGCGAATCTTCCTTGCCACTGTCAGATGTTGACAACTCTTAATTCTGGAGGAGAACAGAATTGGGGGACCTTTATTTCAAACTAGAAGCATGCAGCTTCAACGTATGAGCATGTTTTATATGATGAACTCACCCTTCGAGGGGTGACATATGGTCGTAACTCTTGTATGATGAAACAAGAATGTTGATTCTTGCCCAAACTCTACAATTGAAATTTCTCAAGTGACGACTATTATGTCACCCGCAAGTCTTGATTTCAAGATGCTTCAAGAAAGGCGTGCTATGATGCAAAACAAAATATAGGGAGTATTCACCTTAAAGGCAAGTTCTAATTTTTTTTATGCCTGACAAGGGTAGGTTGGCTATTTAGTCTCTAAAAGGGTCCTATACTGTATTAGAGATGTTCATCAAGAAAATTTACCTTAGCATTAGAGAAATGAACTATTTACAAAACATTTAACTGATTTATTATCCAAACACTAAAAACCCTTATTATATAAATATTCCTAATTTTAACACTTCATCAGTTTTTTTTAGCTTGAAAGGTAGTTAGTGGGTAATTGGATAGATTTTGTTGCATGCAATGACTGGATTGGATTGTACTTCAAGGAGAAGTGTGTATTTTCCAGAAGTTACTGACTGTAACGAGCAAAATACTGTCAAGTAGCATTACTTAATGAAGCTGCATCTGATTTCTGTTTGACTTTTGACATTCTATGAAGGAACTCTTTGTGAGCACATAGGATGTCCACACCTAACTAGTGTCTCATACTAGTTATGGTATATGAAACAGCACGAGGGGTTGTTTGTCAGCTTGTGATGGCAATATGGGGGCTTAGGAGGTAATAGGATGGCATATGGACCAATCATTACCATTTTAAGCACTCATCGAAGAGTTGGGGTTTACACAAACTTAAAGCTTAACTTTAAAGTCATAAGGTAAGCTGTTAGTCCCCCACTTAACCTAAATTTTTCAATGTAACTCATACAAAAACATGAATGATGCATAAACAAATATGTACAAAATTAAAGCGTATGAGCAAATAAGAACATACATATTAACAATGACATAAACCAAATAATAAAACACAATAATCAGACAAAAACAAAGTTTAGTCCACAAGATCCCAACTAGAGTCGTCATTCTGTCACATGTGCGCGGCGTCGTGGTGATCGTCCACCCTCAAGGTAAAATGTATGGTATAACTGGAAAATATGGAGAGACAAGGAATTCTTATCTCTTATAAGTGAAAAATTTGAATGGGAGTCACCACCTAGTATTCTGGTCACTAGGAACCCTAGCTGGTGTCAGAGATCGGGTACGGAGATTGGTTGCGTAAAGGAAATGTTTTAGCACCCCAACTACGCCCTACCTAAGGTAAGCTGCATTGTTTTGTTGTCTGATAAAATCTAAAGTCTTATTGTGGTTTCTAATTATCGGTCTGTCTATGGTTTAAGAAAAGTCCTCCTTTGTAAGGAGATGCTTATTTTTTCGAGTGAAAACCTAACTGTTCTATGTCATCCTTTTATGAATTTAGCTAGTATTGTATTTAACTTGTCAACCTTTTTCTTTAAGGATTTATTTTCTTTTTTAAGTTGATTAACCTTTTTATTTTCATTAATAACAATGCAAGTTTTATTTTCTAGAGTTTTTTTTTCCACAAATATTCTTTTTCAATAAACTATATTTTAAACCTAATTTTTTCAATTCATCATATAAAGATTCAAGAGAATTATGTAACTCATTAAAGGTAGGGTTGGATTTATCATACAAAGATTGTACCTCGTTTTCACTTTCGATAGTCATGAAGCACATATTTGCCACATGCTTTTCTTCATCATTTAAACTTGAGTAAGAATTGTCACTCCCAATAGTTGTCATTGCCTTATTATGATGATTACTTTTCATCTTGTTTTGAAGAAGTGGACAATTTACTTTGATGTGTCTTGTCTTGTTGCATTTAAAACACCTTAGAAGTTTTTTGCTAGACTTTTTCTTATTCCCATCTTTCTTTAAATTTGAGAATCTTTTATTTTCTTGTTTATTTTTTAGAAAGCTTCAGAATTGCCTTGTAATTAAGATAATATCCTCTTTAATGTTTTCTTGATCATCATCATCATCATTATCCTCAATGTTGTGAACGGTTTTAAATGCCAAACTCTTTTTTGGCTTTTCCTCTTGTTCTTGTTATTCCATGGTAATCTCATGAGTAGAGGCTTTACGAATTGTCATCACCCTTGCTTCCTAAAATTTTGGTAGAGACCTAATAATTTTGATCATAATTTCTGTATTAGTACAAGTCCTTATAAGAGTATCAAAACAATTCGTTATGGTTTTCATTATGATAAACATGTTAGTTATGGATTCACTGGAAAGCATTTTAAACAATTCATATTGATGGGCATTTTGAACTCCTTGACTTGGTTAGTTCCTTAATGTGTTACCTCTAAAGCATGCTATATGTCTTTATCATTTTTACTTGATGTTATTTTATTAAATTCATTTATACTGAATACATAATACAAAGTGTTCATAGCTTTAGCATTCATGAATAAAAAATTCTTATTATTATCAATATATTCAATTCTAGTCTTAGGAATTTCAATACCATTTCCAATTTTAATAGGTTTATGAGGTTCATTCTTTATAGATAGCCACAAATCAAAATTTATAGATTGAAGATACATATTCATTTTAGATTTCATGTCATGACCCGAATCATGGGTCTATGACTAGCAATGCAGGAGCGGTGTGGTAAGGACACCCTACCTTGTTAAGCCTCGTAACATACATATAAAAAAACAAGTTATTTAAAAAGAAGCATTATTTCATAATCTTCCAAAATATTATATTATTCCAAACCAATAAAATCAAATGATAGCTCAAAACTTCTCATCAGTAATTAAAACAAAAACAATAATCCATAACACTCATTACATTGTTAAAATCTAAATTTTAACTAAAACAGTGTAATAATGGAGCATCTACGTTATCGAACTAAAAGGGAAGCCTTGCAAAACAAGCAAGGTATACTAACCAAAATTGAAGAAGTAGGAACATTCAACAAAATCAACATGCAAACAGAAACTAAGAACCTTAAATAATATTAAAAATAAGGGGTAAGTTCAACCAACTCAGTGAGGGAATAACATTTAAAATGCATTCTAGATAGTAGTAGTTTACAAGTCAAATAATTTTGATAGACACATACATACTAAGTATATTATTGTAAACTAGTGGAATACATGTCAAAGATCAGATGACACTCGAAAGTGATTAGATAACACCCAAAGGTGACCACTGTGGGAAGATCATTTGCCATAGGCTGGTGTCTCTCTCACCAGCTAGTTATACAGAATACCATGTGCACATAGACTAACATAACTCTCTATTAGCAGAGAGTTACTGACAAGTCCTATAACAAGGCATAATAGATATTAACATAATTATCAAAGTAAAAGAATGTCATATCGAATATAATTTAATTCAATAGAATGCGAATGTAACATACATATTTAAAGAATAGAATGTCATATAAAAAAATAACATAATCATTATAAAAATATTCAAGAAATTAACTAAGTGTACTTGTCGTATAATCAACATACATATTTATTTATATTACATAAATATTAAAGATTATTCCACTTACCTGAAAAACAAAAGCAAAACACAAACGAATACGAAATCGGAGACTATTGAAGATCATTAGGAGGAATGTCAATAGAACTTATAACGGATACAAAAAAAACACTAAAAAACAACTCAAAGCAAAGTAACGTAAAAGATTAAAAACTCGAGTAAGATCAAGGATTGATAATTTTGTTGTTATTTTGATCTTGGAGTAGATTTTTTATAATATATGTTAGGAATCCCTTGCTAATTTTGCAATTAGACAAGCTATTTAAATGTTTATAAGAAAAACTAGCCATTAGAACCCTACTAATGAGTAAAATGGTTGACCAGCTCATATGGTCAAGCCAATTGATCAACCGATTCTTACAGAATTCCTAAGTGTTCATCACTGATGAACAAGCGGTTATCCGGTTCATGCAAAATTCCATATTCAACAATTTTAATCTAGGTGAATTCTTAGAACCATATATCATAAATCATCTGATATATTAATCATTTAATGTATACAGAGTTACGTGTGTGGGTTCATTTTAGTTGTACCATCAAGATATAAAGATTTACAAATTAAGAACTAAAATGAATACTTAAACTAAGTATTCACTTTACTTCATTTTTGGACTTTTTTATTGATTTTTCATGAAATCATTCATGTTTATTGATGTGATCTTTGTATGAAACATGTTTAAAGCTTATTCTCAACCAATCATATTATTAGTCTTTTTTTTTTGTTATCATCAAAACATATAAAAATATGAATGTGTAACTCTAAAGGTCAATAACATCACCACCATTTAGAGTAAAAATATATCTAGACTAGGATTTGCTATCATCAATATCTAATTTAAATCTAGCATTCGAATATCTATAAACTACCAATTCATCTCCTTTATAGACCATAAATAAATTCTTAGTTCTTTTTAACTACTTAATAATATTCTTAACTATTTTAGTGATCCTCCCTTGAATTAGATTGATATTTACTTGTTATGATCAAAATATAAGATAAATTTGATCTTGTATATAACACTTTATATATGATGGATCTTATAGTCGAAGCATAGAGAATCCTTTCCATCCTCTCTCTTAATTTATGTTTTAGGGTATATCTTTGGAGAGACCACTTCTATATGAAATAGATAAGTATCCTCATTTAAATTCTTTCATGCTAAATGTTGAAATGTTTTAGGGTATATATCTTTGGAGAAACCAATCCTATATGAAATAGGTAAGTATTCTCATTTAAATTCTTTCATGCTAAATCATTTCAACATTTTGTGTGTGAATATTCTTTCATGCTAAATCATTTCAATATTTTATGTGTATGTGTGTGTGTGAATTGGGATAACCAAATAACCTTTTAGATATATCTCTATAAATCTTTATTCCTAATATATAGATTATTTAACTCATGTTCTTTATAAAAAAATTATTGGTGAACCAAATCTTTTCTGGTTGAAATAAAGATATGTCATTTCTTATTAAAAATATGTCATCTATATATATAACACTAAAAAAATTACTCAACTTCAACTAAACTTTTTATAAACGTAACGGACATCAATATTTTTAATAAAACTATATTTTTTAATTATCTCATCAAAATAGATATTTCAACTCCTTGAATCTTGTTGAAGTCTATAAATGAATTTTTATAGCTTGTATATTTTTTGTAATATGCATATCTTTATGAATATTCCTATAGAGGGATGCAATTTTTAACATCCATTTGCTAGAATTCATAATATTAGCATGTAACTATAACTTTTGATGTATAGAGTTTTTTTTTTATTGACAATACTGATGACAATTTATTAACAACATTGTGACAATTTAAATTTAATAACAAATTAATTTAAAGATATTACAGATGAGGGGACAAGGAATTAATTGCTCATTGGTATATACTTATTCCTTGCCTTGTTGCTTTTGAAGCTGGATTCCATACAGAGCTAAAGGCCTTCTCCTTTTGTTCCTTCCGCTATTTTATTGCCTTTCGCACATATTTTCCCAAATTAAGGTAATAAAATTCCTATTCTCATTCTCTCAATGCCTATTTTACTTGTAATGTCTCAATCTCATAGTCGGTATCCTTATTTCTCTGATTTTCAGACTGGTGGAAAATGGCTATCGAAAGTGTTGGTGAATTCGTTGTATCTAAGATAGCAGAACTCTTGGTGGAACCAGCAATAAGGCAGTTCCGTTACATGTTCTGTTTCAACAATTTTGTTCAAGAATTCAATGAACAAAAGAAGAACCTGGCTTTGACACTAGATCGTTTGCAAAAGGCTGTCGAAGTTGCTGAAAGGAATGCTGAAGAAATTGAGAAAGATGTCAACAAATGGCTGGAGGATGCAAACAACGAAATTAAAGGTGTGTATCCTTTGGAAAATGAAACGGGAAAAAATGGCAAATGCTGTACTTGGTGTCCAAATTGGATACGACAATTCAAGTTAAGCAAGGCACTGGCAAAGAAGACGGAGACTTTGAGAAACCTTGAAGAAAATAGCAAAAAGTTTCCAACAGTGTCCCACAAGAACCTCTTCAAGACATAGAATTTCTTCCATCAAAGGGATTCCCACCCTCAGAATCATCAAAAGAAGCTTTTGAACAAATTATGAAAGCTCTCAAAGATGACAGTGTTAATATGATCGGACTGTACGGCATGGGAGGGGTTGGTAAAACCACCCTGGTATAAGAAGTAGGCAGGAGAGCAAAAGAGTTGCGTCTTTTTTATGAAGTTTTGATAGCCACGGTGTCCCAGAATCCAAATGTCACAGACATGCAGGATCAAATGGCAGATAGTTTAGGTCTGCGTTTTGACGAGAAAAGTAAAAAAGGGAGAGCAGATCGATTATGGCAGAGACTGCAGGGAAAAAAGATTCTTATAATTGTAGATGATGTCTGGAGAGTTATTAACCTGGAAGAGATAGGGATCCCATTTGGTGATGCTCACGGTGGTTGTAAAATTCTTCTAACAACACGTCTTAAGGATACATGTTCTTATATGGAGTGCCAGCAAAAAGTATTGTTAAGTCTCTTATCTGAAAATGAAGCATGGGCTTTATTCAAAATCAATGCAGGTATACAAGATGAGGACTCTACCTTGAACACAATGGCAAAGAAGGTTGCGAGAGAATGTAAAGGATTGCCTATAGCACTTGTGACAGTGGGAAGGGCTTTAGGAGATAAATCTGCTGTTGAGTGGGAAGTGGCGTCTAAAGAGCTCAAAAACTCTCAATTTCAGCACATGGAACAAATTGATGAACAAAAAAATGCATATGCATGTCTTAAGTTGAGTTATGATTATTTGAAGCACGAGAAAACCAAGTTATGTTTCTTGCTATGCTGTTTATTTCCAGAAGATTACAACATTCCAATTGAGGAGTTGACGAGATATGCAGTTGGCTACGGGTTACATCAAGATGCGGAGTCCATTGAAGATGCAAGGGAACGAGTTTATGTGGAGATAAAAACCCTCAAAGATTGTTGTATGCTGTTAGGAACTAAAAGTGAAGAATATGTGAAAATGCATGACTTGGTTCGTGATGTTGCTATTCAGATAGCATCATCAGAAAAATACGGATTCATGGTAAAGGCTGGCTTTGGGTTGAAGGAGTGGCCAATGAGCAATAAAAGCTTTGAAGGTTGTACAGTAGTTTCGTTAATGGGCAATAAACCAGCAGAACTTCCTGAAGGATTGGTGTGTCCACAGCACAAAGTTCTATTGTTAGGACTGGATCTTGGTTTGAATGTTCCAGAGAGGTTTTTTGAAGGGATGAAAGCAATAGAAGTTTTGTCTCTACATGGAGGGTGTTTGTCATTGCAATCACTTGAACTCTCAACGAACCTTCAGTCGCTGCTGTTGAGAAGGTGTGAATGCAAGGACCTCAATTGGTTGAGAAAACTGCAAAAGACTTAAGATTCTTGTTTTCATGTGGTGCGACTCCATTGAAGAATTACCCGAAGAAATTGCACTACAAGATTTCACAGTTTTACCGACGGACCAATTCTGTCGGTGTATGATTAGAAGTTCGTCGGTGATTTTTTTACCGACGTCATCACCGACGGATTATGTCCGTCGGCTTTACCTTCATCGATGATTTCCCTTTCCGTCGCTATATCGGTCGGAAAAACAAAAAAATCATTTGCCGATGGTTTTACAGATGGAATTCGCGCCAAAAAAAAAGATTCCCGCTTGAAATATACCGACGGATTTTTATTCCGTCGGTGATATTGTAATTTACCGACGGAAAGTTTTCGTCGGTAACTACGTCGGTGAGGGTATGAAAATACCGACCGAATCTGTCCATCTGTAAATGCGTCGGTACTGGTGGAAGCTACTGTTAAATGCTGACGGATTAATTCCGTTGGTAAGTCTGTCGGTGAGTGTTTAAAATACCGACCGAATTCATCCGTCGGGAAAATCCTTGGTAATTGTTTTTTTCTTAATTTGTTTTTAAAAAATTATTTAGGATATATATAATATAAAACTATATAAATTAATTGTAATACAAACCAATTATGCAAATAAAATTTATATTAAACATAAAAAAAAAACAAAGTGAAATAATATTCATTACAAACTGAATATGTTTTAAGAAAAATATTAAATGAAGTTTTAAAGGTAAATAATGTTTATTACAAATTAATACAAAGGTGGAGCTGGAGGAGGAGGAGGAGATCCTGGAGGAGGCTTGGGCCAAAAAAAATTAGGCGCACATGTTCCACTATTTGCCATGTTCATAACCATTTCGCGAAGCTGTTCATAAGCCGCTTTTTGTTGTTCATACTCCGCTTTTTATTGTGCTTGAGACGTTTTGATTTGTGCGTGCTCCGCTGATAGGTGATCGTATTTCTCGGTGAGCTGAGCCGTGTGTTGCTGCAAGGCCACGAACTCCTTAGATTGGGAGCTCGATATTGATTGGGAGCTCCTAACGGTTGAAACACTACGGGTCGACCGTAAGTTATCGGCCGTAGTGTTGGAGAGCCCGTAAACCCGATTTTTATCGGGTCCACCTGACGAGCCAACCTCCATCCACAAATCAGGATCGAATTCCGGATGGGTCAAAATATCATCCCCGTATCTCTCCCTCAATCGATTATTATAGGTCTCCTGAAAAAAAAGAAGTAATCATCATATTCAATACAATAAACATAATAACTTACATAATAACTTACAAAATAAAATGGTTGAAGAAACATACCACGAAATGGCTAGCACGGTCTTGACTCCGCACGTGCGTCTCCACAAACAGCTCCATCGGGCTCGGCTCACGTCCAAGAGACGCAGCCTATAATGAAAAAAGATATATTAACAACAACTAAATTTAACGATATATTTCATTTAAATTAATCTTATCATCCGTTTTGCATGTGCAGCAAACGGAACGGAGCCGCCAGTGTGCGTTGTCACCCCGCCATGAATTGGCCGATTCCGGTTGCCAGCACCGGACTGTGAGCGTTGTGTGAACTGCTCAGACGTCACGTGCTCAAGATAGTGCGGCCATATATCTTCCGGGATGTATATCGGTTTGAAATCCCTCCAAACCGCAACATCGTTCCAGCCTTGGAAACCCCTATCCCTCGCGGTTTTTTTTTGCCTTTTTTTGTGCTTGATACCAAAAATCACTCAACCTACTTCACGCAACCAAAAATTACATTTCGAAACATAAATTTTTGTCTAAAAAAATCCTGTATTGTTTTCGATCTTACCTAGTTGCCGCGTGATTTTCCCACACCCTCCTCACAACAGTGTTATGCTCACTGTCCTAGCAGAATTTTTGCTGTGTATAAATAAACAAGTTTAAATAAAAACAATAATTTATTTATAATTATATTTATAATTTATTACAAATAAGCTGAAAATTATAAATTAACACCAACCTGAAATCTGCAAAACCATGCATTGATTTGAGGCATCCATTCAGGATGCTTGGATATCTGATTCCATTAAAACAATGGAAGCTCCATCGACAATTTAAATGCCGATGATATTACTCGGGCGGCTTCAATGTTTGTGAATCTGAAAATAAATGAAATAAATTCAATAGTGATTACTTCATAAATTATGTTGTAATTTAAAAAAAAAACTAAAACCTTAACAAACTTACATTGAAAGGTCGTCCTTTCACTGTGCCTCGTACTTGCAGCTAAATTGATTCCGCTGCGAAGGCACGCTGCCTCTGCGCTGTGAAGTACCGCTGGAAGAGGCAGCATCGGTTGACAGTGCAAGTGGTGTAGGTGCCTCTTCTTGAGCGGCACCTAAGGAAATATCATCCTCGCTGCTAGACGAACTAGCTGCGACCTCACTTGAGCGACCAGCTCTGGTTTTTGTTCTACGCATCTACACAATTTGATTCAAATAATTATATAATTAAATTCAAATGTAAAAAAAAAAATCGACAGCATCTCCCCTATACCGGATACTACTCAAATCCACAAACCTGCACATATTAACAATAGCCACAACCAATTTACCCAATCTATACTAATTATTCCAACATATTCAATTACTAATCCTAAGGTAAATTCAACATTAAGAATTACAATTCAAGTAATTATTCAATAATTATGCCAATATAACAAAACAATAAATTAAAAAAAAAACTCTAGAATAACAATCAAAATAAATGGAAAAAATTAAACACAAAGCATGCAATAATAGAGTAAAACTAATAATTATTCCAACATATTCAATTACTAATTCTAAGGTAAATTCAACATTAAGAATTACAATTCAACAAATTATTCAATAATTATGACAATACAACAAAACAATAAATTAAAAAAAAAACTCTAGAATAACAATCAAAATAAATGGAAAAAATTAAACACAAATCATGCAATAATAAAGTAAAATTAATAATTATTCCAACATATTCAATTACTAATTCTAAGGTAAATTCAACATTAACAATTACAATTCAACAAATTATTCAATAATTATGCCAATACAACAAAACAATAAATTAAAAAAAAAAACTCTAGAATAACAATCAAAATAAATAGAAAAAATTAAACACAAATCATGCAATAATAAAGTAAAATTAATAATTATTCCAACATATTCAATTACTAATTCTATGGTAAATTCAACATTAACAATAAATATTCAACAAATTAACTAATAATAATTATGCCAATACAACAATAAAAAATATTTAATAAATTCAAAAAAAAAAACTATAGACTTTAGCAATGAATTATGCAAAAAAAAACTATAGACTTTATCTACATTACAAAAAATATGCCAAAACAAAAAAAATAACCTAAAAAATAGCAAAAAAAACCATTAAAGTAAAATGAAATAGAGGAAACACTAACCTTTTAAATTAATGAAGATGATGAAGAAAACTTGCTAAAGATTGGAGGTGAAAGCTTTGAAGAATGGAGAGGAAAAAAAATCAAAATCTTAAGGTGAGAAACGAAGGAGAAGAAAAAATGAACTGAACGGGCGGTCACTTGAAATTATATGGCAGTTTTACCGACGGATTCACCGACGGATATAAAATTAATTATTATTTTAATTTATTCCGTCGGTGAAGTGTCAAATATCCGTCGGTAAATTTTGAATTTCGCACCAAAATTTTTAATGACCCTCCATATTTTTCATGGTCCGTCGGTAATTCCGTCGGCAAGACGACGTGGTCAGAGGTGCATTTAATGCACAACCCTTTGAAATTCGCGCGGTCCGTCGAGAATTTTGTCTGTAAAATTGATCCGCCGACAACGTACCGACGGACTTAAGTCCGTCGGTGTAGCCGTCGGTGATGTGGCATTTCAAGTAATTATTTTCGAACTCTCTATGAAATGCCGACGGACTTAAGTCCGTCGGTGTAGCCATCGGTGATGTGGTAGCATTTCAAGTAATTATTTTTGAACTCTCTGTGAAATGCCGACGACCTTAAGTTCGTCGGTGTGTGGCCGTCAGTGATGTGGTGGAATTTCAAGTAATTATTTTCGAACTCTCTATGAAATGCCGACGGCATTAAGTCAATCGGTGTTGTGGTGGCATTTCAAGTAATTATTTTCGAACTCTCTGTGAAATGCCGACGGCCTTAAGTCCGTCGGTGTGTCCGTCTGTGATTTGGTGGCATTTCAAGTAATTATTTCGTGTTACAAAATATATCATCCATGATCAATAATTATTTCAAGTAATTATTTCGTAATTGTGGTATTTCAACTAATTATTTCAAGTAATAAATATTTTATGTTTCAGAATATATCATCCATAATCTAAATTACATGAAAAAAAGGGTTTTACATAGGGCTTCATTTTGGTAGTTAGTCAGAATTTTCTTCTTCTTCGTCATCAATTGAATTGTCATCACCTTCATCGCAATCTTCAATATGAATATCATCTTCTCCATCGATATTTGCTTGTCCACTAGAGCTCAAAACAAAATTCAACTCCTCTGCGTCAACATCAACAAGACTATCATCAAAAACACGAAAATTTGAATTTTCTTCCAATTCAATCGAAGGAGCAACTCGATATGGTTCAACCACCTCACTAACTTGAAAGACTTCATCTCGCACACTTGTGTCTTCGTTCTCATCCTGAACAACCTCGACACGACCCCGGGGTTTCGTTTTTAAAACGGACGATTCACTCTTGATCGATCCTTTCTAAATGAAGGGGTGTATGTGTAATAAACTTGTTGACATTGTTTTGCGAAAACAAAGACATCGTTTATGTTGCGGAGTCTACCTTTTGAGTTGATTTCGACCAGACCATAGTGCGGATCAACTCTGATTCCTCTGTCAGTCATGTCATACCAATAGCATTTGAATAAAAACACTATATTCTGCTCGTTATGATATTGCAGTTCGATGACCTCTTCTAATCTACCATAGTAGTCAACTTCTAACTCACTACTAGTGGATCCCTTAACACAAACACCGCTGTTGTATGTCTTTCTTCCTTGCCCTTATTCTTCAGTATGGAAAACATATCCATTGACAAAATACAGCACTTACATTTTCTTTCAGACCCCAGGCTTAGTGAAGACAATGACTTAGGTGCACTCCTTCCCATTTGATAAACCTTGTAAGTAATGTACATCAATAAACAGTAAATGAACGAGAATCTCGTAATGACATGCATACGTACAGTAATTTTGCAAGTTAGAATGAGTTTGTGATAGTGCTTACATGTATTCTGAACCACGTGGCAAACTGCTCATCTTGTAATTGAAAGATCTGGGATTCGGTCAGCTGTGAGGTATGGTGGAGGCTTTGGCTTCCAAAACCACGACATGGGAAAGCGAGAGAGGCACTGAATTCTTATATGATGATATCCTCCTTCTTTCTATGCTTGAAGAGTACACCATATTATGCCAGGAGAAAGAGGAAGAAAGACGGAGGCAGCGGGATCAGAAGGAACATTTTTAGAGTGCAAGAGATAGAAAAGAAGAGAATCAAAGATTGAGAAGGAAGAATCTTGCAGGAAGTTGAAGATTTAAAGAAGAATTTTTCAGTTTGACAATATATCAAATAGATGATAGGCAAATTGATTATTATGAAAGAATTGGTTTAATAAGGCGATAATAATGCTAGAAACAGAGATTAACAAGATATCAACTACTGGTAGTATTTGGGCAAGGTGATCATGCTTCACATGTCAATGTTGAGAAGGAGATGGTGCTCCCTGATCTGCGGTGTTTGTTGCTAGAAAAATTACCAAGCATTGTCTACATCATTCATGGATGTTATGATTTCTTATTCCCTCGTTTGTTCACATTGGAGGTGCGTCAATGTCCAAAGCTAACAACAAAATTTGCTACTACATCAAATGGTTCAATGAGTACTCAATCAGAGGTGCTGTTGATTTGACATGATTTCTTACGTCTCTTTTAGTGTTTTTATTTCTTGTTTCCCTCAATAATAAGACTTACAAGTTAGAATGTGTATGCCATGCTTGATTTGGTTTTGCAGGTATCTCAATTAGCTGAGGATTCAAGCAATGGTTGCTCTGTGCCAACCAGCACTTGTAGAATATGGACTCGAAATAAAGGGTAGGAAGAGTAAGAGGAAAAGGATGGAGGTGGTCATGATGATTGAGTTAGATGATTAGTTTGGCATTGGAATATGAAAAACATGCTTATAATTCTTTCTTGCTGGTAATATGTGATATGCTTGAATGGTCGTTTTTCTTCATGTTTGCATCAGGTTTGTTGGTTACCTATTACATGATCATCTCGATATTGCATCAGGTTCGTTGGTGATTTCACGAAGATTCATGTCTTCGTGAAGATTCATGTTTGCATTAGGTTCGTTGGTTACCTATTACATGATCATCTGGATATTGCATCAGGTTCGTTGGTGATTTCACGAAGATTCGTGTCTTTGAGTTGTGGTTTGGTAGGAAGTGATTTGACTTGATGTTGCATTAAGTCTTTGAGTTGTGATTTCACGAAGATCCTCAATCACATTGGCCCGAATCATGGTGTTCTCCATCCCTTGAAATACTTATCCACGGACCTAGAACCATTCAAACCCTGCAATTTCATATACAAATCTCTATAATAGTGGTTAGGCACAAATCGCCTTCTCATCAACACTTGCATCTCCTCCCACGACGCTACTGGCCTCTCTCCACTCCTCCTACTAATAACATTCTGATCCCACCAAATCAGTGCATAATCCGTGAATTTGATGACTACCAATTTCACTTTCTTCGCCTCCGAATAGTTATGGCAATCAAAAATCCAATCCACCTTTTTCTCCCACTCCAAATCTGTCTCGGGATCATTTTTACCTTGAAAAGAAGGTATTTTCAGTTTGATAGCATCTAAATCACCATCTAAATTAGCATGTCCCCCAACACTACGAAAATTTTCCCTTTGGACGAATTGGCCCCTAGTTCTATTCCCATAATCCCTTAGGTTTCTAGGCTGCCGAAAACCTTCCTAATGGCCTATGGCCTCATCCTCAAATCCACCATCACCAATATCATCAACGACCTCCTCAAAATCCTCATAATCATCCCACCTTAGCCTTTCGGTTCAGCCCCAAGCTTCCTCACATTTTGGGTGCCTGTACCATCCTCGTTACCACGTTTCTCCATCATCTGTGTCATGGCTTGTATTTTGAACGTAAGTTCTCCCTCAGGATGCGATGGTGTGTTGTTTTGATCTGACATGATAGTACCTGCAAAAATTGGTTAGTGGTAAAAACAATTATCCTCACGTCGCTCGTGTTTCGCTCAAACACTATTAATATCCTTACACACTCACACCTCTCGTCTCACCTTCTTGCGGTTCTTGCAAAACTGAAACCAACACCAAATAAAACCAACTTGGCAGCGCAATCTATATATATATATATATATATCTCAAGAAGTAATAAAAACTAGAAAACAAGCAAAAAAGCGAATCAGACTTGATAGACCCGAATAAAAACAGAAAAAAAAAAAAGCAAAACAATGAAACAACACCCAAATATGTTGGATATGATTAAAATAAACTGCAAGAAATGAAAACAATAGAAATAAAGCGAATTTCAAAAGTTGATGCAAAACAGACTCGTTTACGACGAGTTAAGTTCGAATCTGAAACCTTAAAGTAAACGATGTTCAATTGAGGTAAAAATTCAGATATAGTGCGATATCAATCTAAATAAACAGAATATAAAATTTGAGCAATTTACGATAAGTTTGATATACTGATGCAAAAACGTTATGAATCAGACTTAATTAGACCTGAATTTGAAACCCAAAGAAAACGATATCCAATTAACCCCAAAATAAATATTTGGTGCGATTAGGACCCCAGTAATTAGATTCTCAAATTTGAGCTAATTGTGAGTTGATTTGATCAAAATTTTCCTTGTTTAGTTTTCTGCGGTAGAAACCAACAAATTCTGACTTTTTTTTTTCTTTTTTTATGCAACTGATATATTTTGGACAGAAACCAAATGAAATAACTATTTTTTTTTAGATATGCTGCAAAATCAAGGAGAAGAAAAACAATGGGATACTAATGAAGTTTTTGCGAAAACAACAAGAAAAGAAAAATTTCAGAAGGTTATAACCTGATTAATAGAGCCAAGCTCTGATACCAAATGATGCGAACCTCGTGATCACGCAACCCACACGCAAATACACCAATTCTTGGAAAGCCAAGTAAATCAGGTTTGATAGGAGTGTGACACAAAGATAACTTGTACCTAGGCACCAGCACTATTGGAAACGGAGACCCCCACCCAACAATTATTGATTCGCGAATGGATTCAATGGGCCACTGTCATCTAGCATGGCAAAAGTTTTGTCAATTTTTCTCGTAAACTAGGTTCGCAGCTACAATGTATTATCTCTGGCAAGAACAGAATGCAAAGATCTTTGCAGGAATGTCTAGAACTTCGAATTTGGTCTTTGATCAAATCGAATGTATCATTCGCGATAAGCTTGATTTGATGAGGAGCGTTCTACCAACCGATGAAAACATACGGATCCAAAGAGCTTGGAGGGTCAATAACATAGACTCTTAATTTGATATTCTGTTTGTATTGGTGTCCCTAACCATTCTAGTTGGGTCTCAGTATTCTGTTTGGTGGCTAGCTTGTAGCAATTTGTTGTTTTACGTCTTTGTTCACAATGTAAATCTGGGGAATGCCCCTTATAATCTTTGTATCTTCTTCTTTTAATATATACGTCAACTTACTAGAAAAAAAATATTGATTCACGAACGAGAAGTATAAGGATGACACCACGAAGACAGTTTTTCTTCGATAAGTCATTTTCAGTTCTTTAGAAAACCAAGAAAGGGAGATTATCCCACCAACACACAATAAGTGCAGTAGAGAAGTTTATTGATTTGTAAATTGTGTAACTTAAATGTTTGATTATGCCTTTATTTATACTGACTCTAGACTTAAAGAAACCCTAATGGACCCCCCCTTAGGTGGACTTATATGAAGCCCACTTACAATTGACCCAAATAAGTAATAATATCTCAAAAACTAAGAAGAAAATAATAAAAATCCAAAAATTATCATGCTAAATATGCTAAAATCAGATTTGTCACCCTTAAGAAGTCTTAAATAAACTAGGAAAAATCTGATTTGGAAAATTTGTGTTGCTGCACCCCTTTGATGTCCTTGATTAACTTGAATTTTCTTGTTTTAACTTGAACAAATAAGAAAACAAATTTCCTCTGTTGCTGATTTAATTACTTTCCTTCCTAAGTTAGGAAAATCATTAAATAGTCCTCCCCTCTTTAGAAATAACATATGGCCAACTTCTTTACTTAATTAGGAGAATAAATTATTGACTTTTTATCCTTGTAATTGCTACAACATTAGGAAAAATAACAAGCCTAACAAGGCTAGTATTAGGCCGGACACATCAATCCCTTGTTCCACACGAATTGGGCTTTTCTTGGACCTATTAGATGAATTAAAAGCTGTCCTTCATGCTCCTTAAATGTCCCAAGTCCCTCTAGGTCCATTTTGCTCCATATGTTCTGAACAAGCTCATCCAATGCTTCTTTAAGCTTCTTTTCCCTAGCTCTTATGATTGGCCTAATTGGCACCTTCAATAGGGTCATAGGCATGATTACGCTTGGTGTTGGGCTAATTCGCATCAATATTAATTTTGAATTTTTATTATTTTTTTCTTAATCCACACAAAGGGGTCCATTGGGGTTTATTTCAGTCTATAATCAGTAGAAATAAAGTTATAATCAAACGTGTGAGGGGCTACAAAATTGAGATTAAAAAAAACTTCTTTGTGCACCTTGTTATGAGATATACTCTCTTCATTGGTTCTTTAAAGAATTGAAAACGACTTATCAAAGAACAACTAACTTCGTGGCGTTATCCTTATACTTCTCGTTCGCGAATCAATAATCTTTGGGTGGGGGTTTTTGTTTCCAATAGTGCTGGTGTCTAAATAAGAGTTATTTTTGTATCACACTCCTATCATACCTTATTTACTTGAGGGAATTGGTGTCTTTACGTATAGGTTGCTTGACCGCGTGTTCAAGAGATTCGCTTCAATAACAAAAGCATATGTGAAATTATTATCGACTATTACTTTTATAAAATGTTGTTAAAGGAAAATGTTGTTAAAGGAAAATGTTCTCTCTTCTTTCCTCCTTTTCTTTTCCTCCTACGTGATCAGATTTGATTTTTCTTACATCTTATTATATTGTAACTTTGTTTTTCTACTTAGATTAAGTTTGTCTTCTTTATTCGGCTTGTTCATGGGTTAAGTTTCAGTTTTTACACCCTAGGTGTTCTTGATTTGTGTGTTATCCATGCAAAGGTCTTTAAGCTCTTTGGTTACAACAAAGAAAGGTCCGAGTTCTTCTGGTACAACAATGAAAGTTCATGATGTTTTGAGGGGAAACATGGGTAAGATAGTTGCAGACTTGGATGTTTCCTCGACAAAGAAGGTTGTTGAAGTGAAGAGGGGAGATATGGTTGATATAGGTGCAGACTTGGCTGCATCTTTGGATACTCATATCAGCAGACAAAATGAAGATAATCATGGCGTTATAAGGGATGCTTGGGTCAGGATGAACTCTAAGCCAAGGGCTGTTGAGAGTCCGGTGGTTAGCTCAAGTTTTGAGAAGTTCAAAAATGTAAAATCTAGCCATAATTTAAGATTAGAGATGCAGGAAATGTTGTATAGCAATAACTCTGTTTCTCAAGAACGACTAGATTCATCTCCTATTTCTGATTCTCAGCCTTCCCAAGCAAAAATACCAGGTTCATCATGGTATATCTGAGCGGAACAAGGAACCGGGTATGGTGAGAGTTCATGGGGCCAAGGAAGACTTGGGTTTGGAGTCTACTGCTAGAGAAGATGAGTCTTGTCTCCTACTGGTTTCTCCTTCAGAGCAGCTGGAAGCATTGAATGCTAGCAGCGTGGGTGGTTAGGGCTCTTCCCCCAAATAAAAGAAAGGATGGTGTGATTTACACCATGTATGCAGCAGCAGCCTAGTATGCCAACATTTTCTTCTACTTTTACCTTTTCTTCTACTTGCCATAGAAAGAAATGCTTTTTCTGACTTGAAAGAGACAGCTCCGTTGGACCATACTCAACCAGTTCCTTCCTCTTCCAAGTATGATAAAATTGTTGCAACTTCTACAGCAAACTCCTTGAACTCTGTTGGACGGCAGACCTTTTCGCCCCAACAGAATTCTGGCCCAAATTTAAATTTCTTGCAAGCTTTTAAAGGTTCTAATGATGTGGACGAAAAGGTTAGAGTGTCCTCTGATACAACCAGAAACCTTCATTTTCCCCTTTCCTTGGCAGATGGTCGTGTGACAATAGCCCTTCCTTAAAATGTGTTTGAAGAATGATGTGGCCACTAGCAAACCACCCTAGTAGTCACTTTATTGGAAAAAAGTTACCGTTTCTAGTTGTAAATTCCATTGCCAATAGAATTTGGGGCTCATATGGAATGTCAGAAGTTCTATCATCAGAAAATGGATTCTTTCTCTTTAATTTATACTCAGCTGAACATGATATCTCTATTCTGGATAAACCTCCTTGGCACTTGGCCAACAGATCTTTGATGCTTAAATGCTGGCAATCAAACATGTAATTTTCTATACATGATCTAGCAAGAGTTCCAGTTTGGGTTGGCCGGGAGTGGGTAGAGGGTCTGCTAGTTTAGAGATGGGGAAGATTGAAGATGATAGGTGTTTTGGTTTAGTTTTTTCAAAAGGAAGCAAATCGGAGAGGTGATCTCACGGTGGTTGCTGGAAGTGGTGTTGATGTTTGACGGTTGGAAGGAGAAGAAAAACATGTGTGACAGCTAGCGGTTTTGGTTGTGAGAAACAAACTGGAAAAAAGGGAGGCTGGTGCAAGGCTGTTTTGCCAAGAAAAGGGGGGGTTGTCGTGAGGATGGTAATGGCTGGCCTTGTATGATGTGGTAGGCTGGAGGTGGTTTTTGCCGAGAAAGGGGGTGACTGGTTTATGTTTCTTTTAGAGAGAGAGAGCAAGTGAGGGAGAGTTGCTGGTTTGGGAAAAAGAAACCGGTCATTTTTTTTTTATCTGTGTGCTGCATCTTGTGGGAGAGACTATTGGTGTGTGGTAGCCTGGTGGGTTTTTTTCGGTTCTTAAACAAATTCTCTCTTCCAATTCCTCTCTTAAATTACTCACCCTAAGTGCGGAACCAATTATTTATAGGCAAAACAAATTTGTTATTTTTAATTGTGTGGTCTCTAAGTAAACTTGATAACCAAGTAACCTAAAAACAATTTAATCCTTGAACTTCTTTCTTTTCTCATTTGTTCCTTTAATAAAATTTGATTTTTTTCTTATTATTTGTATTTTGATTTTTTTGAAAAAGAGCAATATCAACAACGACTTAAAAGGTACGTTAACAACTGAACTCTTATAATGCGAACGTCGTGATCACATGATCACGCAACCCACGCGTAAAAAGATCAATTCCTGGAAAACCAAGTAAATCAGGTTTGATAGGAGTGACACAAAGATAACTTGTACTTAGGCACCAGCACATAACAAGTGCGGCAAAAGAAGTTTATTGATTCATGAAAGAAAAGAATAATGATAATGCCACGAAGTCAATTGTTCTTGGATAAGTTATTTTTCAGTTCTTTAGAGAACCAAGGAAGAGAGATTATCCCACCAACACACAATAAGTGCAAAAAAAGAAGTTTATTGATCTGAAAATTACATAACCCTTACATGTTTGGTTATGCCTTTATTTATACTGACTCTAGGAATGGAAATTATCCCACCAACACACAACAAGTGTGGCAAAAGAAGTTTATTGATCTAAAAATTATGTAACCTTTACATGTTTGGTTATGTCTTTATTTATACTGACCCTAGACTGAAACAAACCCTAATGAATCCCTTATGTGGACTTATATGAGGCTCACTTATAATTAAACCCAAATAGTGTAAATAAAACTTTAAACTAAGAAGAAAATAATAATAATAACAATAATAAATCCGAATTTGATCTCCTAAATATGATAGAATCAAATTTGTCACCCTTAAGAAGTTCTAAATAGACTATGAAATCTGATCTAAAAGTTGAATTAATTCTGAAGTCTTCTTTCCTAGTTGTAGTTAGGATGAATAAGGAATTCTTGTAAGAAAAGGATTCTGAAACATTTATGAATCCTTACCACACTTGAAAACTATGTTGCAGACCATTTCATACAATCGCGGGCAATGAAAAAACAATCAGATCCGGAATCTACTGTAAAATGCGCAAGTGTCTAGTTAGATCGGGTTGAAATTTGACGTGGAGTCTTCTAACATGGTGTCCTACCCTTGGTTAAACTTTCTGTTCAATCAGAGTTCGGGAAGGCAGCGCAATACTGGTCAGCAGAGGCTGTAGAAATTTAGTTATTTACTTTCTTTTGACTTGTGGACTTTCTATTTGGCTAGGATTCTTTTCCTACAAGGATGTGGTAGTTTGTTTTGGGAATCTCCTAGCTCTGCAAGGATCTTTAATAAGCTGCAATATAGTTTCCATGTGTGGCAAGGATTCATAATGTTTCAGAATTCTTTTCTTACAAGTATTCCTTATTCATCCTAGCTACAACAAGGAAGGAAGACTTCAAAAAATTCTACCTTCAAATCAGATTTTCTAATCTATTTGGTACTTCTTAAGGGTGACAAATCTGATTCTAGCATATTTAGGATGGTAATTGGGTTATTATTACTTATTTGGGTCAATTATAAGTGAGCCTCATATAAGTCCACCTAAGGGAGGTCTATTAGGGTTTATTTAATTCTAAAGTTAGTATAAATAAAGGCATAATTAAACATGTAAGTTAGACAATTTATATTAATAAATCTTATTATTTGCCACACTTTGTGTGTGTGTGTGTGTTGGTGACAATCTCCCTTCCATAGTTCTTTAAAGAACTGAAAACGACTTATCGAAGATCTACTGGCTTTGTGGCGTCATCCTTATACCTCTCGTTCGCGAATCAATATTCATTGGGTGAACGCTTTCCGTTTCCAATAGTGCTAGTGCCTAGGTACAAGTTATCTTTGTGTCACACCCCTTTCAAACCTGATTTACTTGGCTTTCCGAGAATTAGTGTCTTTGCGTGTGGGTTGCGTGACCACGTGATCACGAGGTTCGCATCAAGAGGCAGAAGGCCTGATGAGAACCTCGTGATCACGTGGTCACGCAACCCACAATCAAGATTGAGATCTAATCCCGGTAAGTCGAAATAGGTCTGATAGGAGTGTGACACAATGGAAACCTGTCCCAAGGCACCAACACTATTGGATTGAGTAGAATGACATGATTAATAGAGCCAAGGCTCTGATAGCAAATGATGCTAACCTCGTGATCACGTGGTCACGCAACCCATACGCAAAGACACCAATTGCCAGAAAGCCAAGTAAATCAGATTTGATAGGAGTGTGATTAACTTGTACCTAGGCACCACACTATTTAAAATGGAGACCACCACCCAACGAATATTGATTCGCGAACGACAGTTGTTCTTCGATAAGTCGTTTTCAGTCCTTTAGAGAACCAAGGAAGGGAGATTATCCCACCAACACACAATAAGTGCAACAAAGAAGTTTATGCCTTTATTTATACTAACTCTAGACTTAAATAAACCATAATGGACCCCCCTTAGGTGGACTTATATTAAGTCCACTTACAATTGACTTAAATAAGTAATAATAACCCAAAGACTAAGAAGAAAATAATAAAAATCCAAAAATTATCATCCTAAATTTGCTAGAATCAGATTTGTCACCATTAAAAAGTCCCAAATAGATTAGGAAATTTGATCTGAAGGTAGAATTTATTCTGAAGTCTTCTTTTCTTTTTGTAGCTAGGATGAATAAGGAAGCCTTATAAGAAAAGGATTTTGAAATAATTATGAATCCGTTCCACACTTAGAAACTATGTTGCAGCCCATTAAAGATCTTTGTAGAATTAGTAGATTTCTAAAATAAGCTGCCACATCCTTTTAGAAAAAGAATCGTTGCCAAATAGGAAGTCTACAAGTCAAAAGGAAGTAAATGACAAAATTCATACACCCTCTGTTGACCCATATTGAGATGCCTTCCCAAACTCTAATTGACCTGAAAGTTTAACCCAAGATAGGACAACATGTCAGGCAACTCCACGTAAACGTTCAGCCCAATCCAATAATCGGATTGAGAATTATGACTGTTGCCGTAAAACTGGATAGTTGAACTTTTTACGTCAAAATATGAATTTGACCTTGCGTGGATCATATCATTCCCTCTCTCTTCAAGATGATTCATCCTCGAATCACCAACAAGTTGAATGAAAAATTTCATAGCCTCTTTTTGAAGCCTTTGGAGTTCTTTTCTTGCCAACAATCGTCGCCAATAACTTCGGATGAAAGTTGCAACCGTTCTATTTAGTATATCATCATTGCAGCGTATTTTCTCCTCTCTTTTTGAAGCTTGCTGGGCATTAACTGATGCCCGTTAACATATCAAGTTCGTGCTTCACCTCCCCTAGAATACGGAATATTCTCTTGCATTCATTTTTTAGAACACTAATCTCTTTATTTCTCTCTATTTGATATCGCCTCTCCTTTTGAATCCTCATTTTCTTTTGCCATAACACCTCATCAAAATACATGAAATCCCTTCGGTTTCTAGGCTGCCGAAAACCTTCCCGATGGCATATGGTCCCATCCTTAAAACCACCATCACTAATACCATCAACGTCCTCCTCAAAATCTGCATTATCAACCTACCTTGGCCTTTCGGCCCCACTGCCATTGTTTGATTTTTGTTCAGCCCTAACAAAAGTCAAATTGAAAATTATGATTATTGCCGTAAACTTGGACTGTTGCATATTTTACGCCAAAATCCGAGTCTGACCTTGTTTGAGTCATTTTCATCAATTTCACATTTGTTTGTTTTCAATCGATTCTGGTTCAAAACAAAAGTTAGATTTGTAATTTCGAGTCTAAATCAATGTTCTTCCTGTTGTAAACTCTATTCTTGTTGTGTCTTCGTCTTCTTCTATTTTTCCTATTTGTGTCATGTATTCAACAAGGGAAAAGGAATGAAGGAGGATTCTAGCTCATGAATGTGAAAAAACTCCTATCAGACCTATTTTGGCTTTCCAGGATCAGATCTCAATCTTGATTGTGGGTTGTGTGACCACGTTGACACGACCAAAAGATTGATGTCTTTTCCCAAGTGCAGGAGTGTCGAAGTAATAAATAACCCGGCAAGACCGGGGTCGAACCACAGGGAGGTTAATTGTATAAATTATAAGCAACAATAATACAAAAGTAACAACAACAACAACAACAATAATAATAGTGATAATAATAATAGTGAAGAAGAAGAGGAAGAAGTTGATGAGAACTTTGAGATGGAAGATTAATGTAAGGATTAAACAATGATAACAACAAATGTCAAGGTTAGAGGATCCACTAATGGTACGTCAAACAAGTATAGTATAAACTCTTATTATTCAATTGGAAACCACACACAAAGGAGGTTCCAATCAGATTATAAATTGTTAACATGATTACATTAGTTATCTTATTCGAATAATGCTAATACTTGTAAATGTTGTCAAGCATTCATGATTATAACTTATGTTAACAACAAATCAAGTTCCTTTCATAGCTCAGGTGTCGGTTATACCATACAGTATGGGCTATGAAAGTGCCAAGTATTTGTTGTACCAAGTGTTATACAACATAAATCTAGATTAACCATTTAACAAGCAAAGTATTAAAAGTGAACAAGATAACAAATATAAAGCATGTTAGTATCCAACATTAAAGTCCATGTTGAGTTTATATTATACTTATCCTTACACCATTAGTGTAACCTTTTCACCTTGACATAATTAACTTAGCTAGACATAATGAAAGAAAGAAACATAAATAAACAAGATAAGAACATAAGTAAGATAAAAGTTAACTAAGTAAAGGAAAGGAAATGAAAGGCATAAACTTGATATTAATGAAAGCAAAGCATAAGCAATACAAAGAGAGAAAGCAAGAGCATGATCTTGATCTGAATACCAAGATGCCTAAATACATGGCAAATGCCTCCTTTTATAGGCCAAAATTCGGAACTATTGATTAGTTGACTAATTGATGAGTGGGTGGCCACATCTTGACTTGGTGACAATTCTTATCTTTTTGTCTGCCAAAAACGTCATTGATGACGTCATAATTTGAACAAACTTAATTCATGAAAGTTCTAGGCAATTGTCTCATCTTTCCAGGGTAAAAATTTGAGATCATTTGGACTTCTAGAACTTGAGATATGGGCTGAACACTGAACAGTGTCTGGGCTGCAGGACAGATTCGGACTTCTTCTTTGTTGCTACAATTTGGACTTGAAAACAGCCTTGTTAAATCTTGGGCTCCACATGAAAGTTGTAGGCCTATGTCTTATCTTTCCATCCATATAAAATGGACCTAAATCCAAGATCTACAGCTCCAGATATGACCCAATTACCGAACAGTGTTCCAGTTTGAACTGCACCAGCATCTCTTTTCTAAGTTTGGCCATCTCTTTGTCCTTTCAATTTCAGTACTTCAACTCATCAATCAATTCTTTCATTTATGTGATAGGCCTGCATTTAAGATGAACATTTACCATAAATAAAGGTATCTTATATAATTAGATATATTATTATAAAACATGCTTTAGTTAAGAAGTTATTGATACTTCAAGTGCAAAATGATGATATAAAACCTTGATAAAAATGCACTTTCAAGTACTAATCACACCCCCCAACCAGCTTATTACTAGTCCCTAGTAATTAAGGCGTTAAAATAGAAAAACAATTTGCAATTTCCACAAAGCAAGGCATTCATCATTCAACTTCCATTAATCTATCCAGATAAACAAACTCTCATTAAATTTTATATGTCTGCTCAATACCTCTTAAACAAAATATTAATAAACCTTCCTTGTTATGTGCTCAATGTATGAAACATAGATGATGGGGCTTTTATTGGAAGAAAACAATATTTTGTTCTAATGTTTAAGGTTAACTTCCTTGGGTTGGGATTATTTTATTTTATTTTACTTTTTTTTTTTTTTTAATACATATAACTTAAAACACAATGCATCTTTAACCCATGTAACGAGCTTTCGGCTAATGACTCCCAGACCAGTTGATCTTAGGGCATTAGGTGTTGAGACACCCCTACGAGCTTAGTAACTCGGGTTGCAGATACTGATACGTAGATAGTGCAATGTTTGATTCCCTTAAGCTTTTCTCCTTAACCCATGTAACAAGCTTTGGGCCAATAGCTCCCAAGTCAGTTGACTTTAGGGTATTAGGTGTTAAAACACCCCTTCGGGCTTAATTGCTTAGGTTAGGGAGGCTACGAAACCAAACTTATCTACGTTTTTATTATCATCATTTTTTTTATTTTTTTTTTTTGTTTTTGTTTTTTTTTTTTTTTTTTTTTTTTTTTTTTTTTTTTTTTTTTTTTTTTTTTTTTTTTTGCAAATTATAGACTATCCCTATCCCTTAGTTGTTACCTTTAACAAAAGAACATAAATAATGTAATAATCCAATGTGCAACCCACAATCATATGTTAAAGTGTGTGTGTGAAAATGAAGGTTTAAAAATACTTGTTAAATGAGTATATGAGCAGAATTAAGTGATAACAATGCGAGAGTTTGTAAACCTGAATATTGCAAGAAGTATTCTAATAGGCCTTGTTATGAATATTGCAAATAACCATTAGAAAATGTTTACTAAGATGCGTCTCAAGAGTCAATAAAATTCCCCATTACTCTGCCATCCTAGTAATAACAGTTTTACCAAATGGTTTTTAAAAACAAAAACAGTTAGTTGGTTAGTTTTTTTTTTTTTTTTTTTTTTTTTTTTTTTTTTTTTTTTTTTTTTTAACAACTACCCTCTCCCCCCAACCAAAACGAGACATTGTCCTCAATGTCCTAAGGTAGAAAGATAGAGTATAGAAGACATTACCTGAAACAACGAACACTGACAAACCTGAAACACACTTAAACAAATATAAGAAATAACAGAACAAAATACTATGCTAGAAATAAAACCAAAGACACAAGGATTCACAAACGAAGGCTCAAATCCAATCTAAGCTTTTTACGGCTTTCTGTAGTTGACCAATTTATGCGACTCATGGAAGGATCAATTACAGGGGTGAAAGATTGTAGTTTTTCGATCAACTGTTCAGCAGTAGCAGCAGAGATTATGATTTGTCGTGCCAAAGATGTTAGAAATTCCTGTTCCACAGCTTGATCAAGAAAAGACAACAAATTATCATAAAAACCATTAACATTGAGCAAACCGATAGGTTTATGGTGAATGTGAAGTTGGGCCCAAGAGGAAATATGAAAGATCTCTTCCAATGTGCCCAGACCACCTGGTAAGGCAATGAAGGCATCAGCATGGTTAAACATTGTATTCATTCGATCAAACATTGTGGAGACCTGTAATTCCTCTCCAATTGTTCTTCCAATGATGTCCCCTTTTGTTAAAGCTTCGGGGACAACCCCCAAAACTTGACTACCTCCTAAAAATGCAGCTATTGCCACACCCCCCATTAACCCAAGGCTACCTCCCCCATACACTAAATGAATCTTTTTCTCAGCTAGTACCTGACCAAGATGATTTGCTGCTTCTAAAAAAACTATTTCCTTCCCAGGACTGGATCCACTGAAAACACAAATATTTTTTATGTGATAACTTGAGGAACCTGCCATTTCTACACGCTTCTATATCTGTCTAATGTAAGGGTTGAGTAGAAATGAGGGGAAGGAAGAGAAGATTTTATAGATGAGAAATTGAAGATGCAATCATACCACCTATATGTAGGCCAGCTGGAGTCTCACACTCTCTCTCTCTCTTTATTTATTTATTTATTTATTTTGAAAAAGCATGTGTATGTACAGGTAGTTGTGATTGTGGCTCACATCTTCCCTTGGTTTTACGTCCAAGAACGGCTTAAACGCCCTCTATGGGTCGGGGATAGGCTTCCCATCCAGTTTTCTTAAAAACTGGCAAACAGGGTCTTTTTTAGTCAGATTCCCAAGACTAAGTCTATCATGTTCTTTATGAAAATGGGGCCATAAATCATGAATTGCACGATGCACATCTCCACTAGGATGCGTCTCAAGGGTCAATAAAAGATTATCTAAAGACCCCTTACTCAGGCCATCCTTAATGAATTGTATTTTATCTTCACGGTTTATAGATACCATTCCTAAAGAACGACATGTTGCATTGCAAGTCCATCTGGCACATTTGTGACAGACTTTCAGTCGTTTTGCACGACGTTTCTTTGCAAAAGTGCTTTTACCTGTTCCAGGCATGTGTGAAATGAAACAATTGGAGGACTCACCTGATAATCGGACCTTTGCTCAATCAGCCAACGAATATCTTCAGGAATTCCATGATTCATTAACAACTTCAATCTTGCACACCTAGCACGGTAAATTTTTATAATCGCATTCTGAGGCAGAGCGGGAAAGTACTTTTTTAATTTTTCAAGAGTGGTGTCCATTTTCAAATGAGAATTGGAGAACAGAGTCAAAGAAGGGAGAAAGAGCAAAGAATTGAACAAATATGTACACAGATATCAGTTATTATGGGAAACTGAAAGAACCGACTTAAGTCACGGAGTACCGTTATCCGCCGTTTGACCGGGATGAGAGACTAGCAAAACAAGAGTCACACCAAAAGGAAACACAAAAACAATGTGAGAAAAACAAAATAATCAACCTTTATCTACAGGATCATTCAAACCAATGGATTTATTTTCACTAGGAAAATTATCAAAGTAAGCTTTCAAACGATGTCCATTTCTCTTAGAAACATTGTCATTCTTTGGATTCTCAATATCAAAGGCCCCATAAGGATACACATGTTTCTCAATAAATGGACCGCTCCATCTTGATCCTAACTTTCCAGGAAATAAATGGAGTCGAGAATTATAAAGCAAAACTTTTTGACCAGTATCAACTTTTTGACAATTTTCACAAGTTTTGCAGAATGCATGTGTGTCCTTGAACATGGTGGGCCAATAAAATCCATTTTGAAAGATTTTCGCAATGGTCTTTTTTGACGAGAAATGACTCCCACATGCTTCAGAATGACAAAATTTAATGACACTACTTACCTCATTGTCCGCAATGCATCTTTGAAATATTTGATCAGGACAATGTTTGAATAAGTTAGGGTCATCCCAATAAAATTTCTTCACTTCGTTCAAAAACTTACCTTTGTCTTCGGTACTCCAATGAGCTGGCAAAACTCCTGAGGCAAGGAAATTGATATTTTTAGCAAACCAAGGCATTGAACTAAGAGAAAGTAAGGATTTGTCAGGAAAGTAATCATCGGTTGGTGTGATGTCAGATATCGAATCTGTTGTCACTCTTGACAAAAGATTCGCATCAACATTTTCAATGCCTTTTTTATCCGTGATTTCTTCCTGAGAATAAGTCATTTGCAAATCTTCAAATTCATCAAACTCAGTATTACTCAAAGTAGATTCAAATTGATCATAAACCAATTCTTCAATAAAATCTACTTCTTGTGAATCATTATCATCTCTAGGTTGCTTGCAAATGTTGAAAATATTCATCTCCAATGTCATGTTTCCAAAAGATAGCTTCATCAATCCATTCCTACAATTAATCAAAGCATTAGAAGTTGCAAGAAATGGACTGTTGCGATGTCGCGGTCGCACAAATTAATTACCCTAGCTTCAAACACAACACACAAGATAGTATAGAGCAAGCAAGGGGTCGATCCCACGAGGAAGTTTCAAGTCAGATTTTTATGTTGTACGTTATGTAATTGGGGGGATTTGGTTTGTGATTATCTAAACTATGGCAGCAATTAAACTAGCAAACAAAATCAATTAAAACCAAAACTTATCAATAAAACAAACCTTGGTCGCAAGCACACATCCACCAACGGAAATTAGAACCGATCCTTGAAACAAAAATTGCAGTTTATGTTCTGAAATTCTATCTTTTCTTAACGTTGATTAATTAACGGATCCGCCGTATAACTAATCCTAACCAACAAACAATCAAAGTGTCCGCACTAATGATTCAATTTAATGGTAGCTTTAAGAACTAGATAATTTCATCAAGATTAACATACAAGCTGTCCGCAGCTTGTGTCACTTTGTTCTAATGTTCTCCCTAAGTTCAATAACGTAGTTCCGCCACAATTATCAAGCTTAGTTGCTTCACAAGTTCATATATCACAACTCCGGTTTTGATATTAAACTTAGCAATAGATTGTTCACAACAATAACTTAGAGTCCGCTCTAGCAATCATCAACAACAATCATAGAAAATATGCATAGGAAAACAATCATACTCATTCATAACATAAACTGAAAATAGAAGGAAGAATAAATCTCACGGTTCTTGAAGTCCGAAGGTTTGTTGTGTCCTTGCAACCAAGAAAAGAGCTTAGCCTTGCATAACTATTGAACAACTACTTCTAAAGAATGAAAAGAGCATGATTTTTGGGTTTGTAGAGGAGAGAATTTGTGTTTATTCTCTGCTGGCTGCTGCCTCCTTCTGCTCTCCCTCTTTCTTCTAGCTGCTGCCCCTTCTCTCTTTCTTTTTATATGCTAAGAAACCCTAGTCTCTATTTTACAAAATAGTCCTTCCTTAAGTTGACAGTTTACATTTAAGTACTTCAATAACTATTTTTCCTAAAAAGGAGAAATAGCCTTGCATGAAATCTTCAAACTCTGACTTAGAGGAGCTAAATTGCTGATATAAAAACTTGGATGTCGGTTTAGATGCTTCGAAATGTAATTTGGACTCGTTTCTTCACGAAACCTGTTTGCTGGCAGAATTCAGTTGTCATCTTTGGAAAATCATATCTCCCTCATATGACATCGGTTTTGGCTGCAATTTGGAGCGTGGATAGGTCTTTGAATTAGGAATCCAAGAAAATTGAGTTTGCATCAATTGGACTTCTGTAGCTCCAGATATTAAATTTTGAATGACCAAAGGTCAACACTGGCAGAATGCGAGATTTGACTTTGCAGGATGTGATTTCCATGATCTTTCTCCTTTTATTTTTCTTGCATTACATTTCCAGAAAGGTATGGATGTTAGCTTTTTAGTGCCACTGGAATCACTTCATTTCGATCTCTAGAACTCACGCTCTGCACAAAACATCGACTGAACGTCAAATCTGCCAATTACCTCCAATTTACTCCTTTTTGCATCTTTCATCCAAAAATGCCTTCAAAACAAAAAACAAAGAATATCAAGGCATTTTATATATAAAACATGGACAAAACATTAGGTAGATGTGGGTGAAACTATCGAATAATATGGTTACATCAAATACCCCCACACTTAGCTCTTGCTCGTCCTCGAGAAAGGATAAATAAAATCAAATTGAAAAAAACTATGATCAATCTCTTAATCTCCCATCAATGTCCAAGAATATATGCATTATAAACAAGAATACAATCATGAAGGATAAATAGTATAATTCTTATGAATTCATTTACATGCAAACTTCAAAACTCAATCAACCGTCGGGATTTAAATGAAATCTATGCCATGCCAAAGTGATAGGTCCTCTCATTGATATACACTCCAACACTCATGTGTTTAGGGTTTATGTGTTTAAATCTCTCAAATTCAATCAAAGAGTATGTTCTACCATAAGCTTGCTTTTCAATCTCATCTCCATTAGCAACTTATTACAAGTACTACATGAATCAAAAGGTCTTATTTTCCGGTTGTAATGGGGCTAAGGTTAAGGTGAGGTAAAAGAGAGTAAAAGAAAAGGTTCAAACCAAAGAAAGTAGAGCATTCTGAAAAATGATATTTCAAACAAGATATTCCATCAAAGCACATAAATTTTCCATCTTTAATCACCAATGCTTAACTTCTTTTGATTTCAAGCTTTTTCAATATAAAATCTTAAGAACATAAAGGAACACTTTTTTCTTTTTCTTTTTCTTTTTCTTTTCTTTTTTTTTTTTCCTTTTTTTTTTTTTTTTTTTACCTTTGGCAACTTTGCCCATCTTTTCATCAAACATCACTTCTTCTTTCTTTTCACATAATTTCCAACCATAATTCCATGAGATATCATAAGTATATGCTCTACTAATCCTTGGCCAGGGGAAAAGGAAAACATATAAAAAGTTAAGGCTTATACATGGATAAAGCAAAGAAAAGATAAACAAGCTCAAAAGGGGCTCACTAAGGATAATATGCTTTAGGTTGGCTTTTTGGCTCAAGTGGTTAAAATTCCTAATACCTTTATCATCTTCATGTATATATGTAATATGAATGTAATCTCAACAAGATATGAAGCAAGTTCTAAAGATACATATCATTGAAAGAAGGCACAATCAAAGAATATAATGTTGAAGGCTCAAAAGCTTGCATTGGTATAACACTATAAAGTCAACATGGCATATTCTCAAAGTCAATCCCTAAACCAATTAAACATTAAAACTTGCATGCACACTCATTCATTTGATTTATATCTTCATCTATCTCAACTAATTCTCATACATAATACTCATATTCTCAAAAACCAATGGGAGTTCAAAAGATCAAACATAATTTTTTTTTATTTTGAAAAATAACAAAGAAAACCAAAATTAGAAAACCAACATTCTCCCAATACCCCCACACTTAAAACACAACATTGTCCTCAATGTTGAAATAAAAGAAAAGGAATATAGGAGAATGACAAAAATAAAGTAAAATGCGAAAAATAAAAGATAAGGAAAAGAAAGCAAATCTGATTTTTTTTTTCTTTTTGTGCTGGGTTGCCTCCCAGTAAGCGCTTTTGTTTTATGTCATTGGCTCGACATGTTGCATGCTCATTCTTCATAGATTGGTTCAGCTAACTCCTACAAAAGCGGTGAGTTCTGTCGTCCAACCTTCATAGAAAGGTTTCAAGCGATGCCTATTGACCTTGAGTACTTTGTTGGTTTCTAAACTTGTAATTTCAACTGCACCATAAGGAAAAACATTAGAAACAACAAAGGGTCCAATCCAACGAGAGCGCAACTTTCCAGGAAAAAGTTTCAAACGCGAATGATAAAAGAGGACTTTGTCTCCAACATTAAACTCTTTTCTTGTAATCATTTGGTCATGGAGACTCTTAGTCTTTTCTTTATAAATCCTTGCATTCTCGTAAGAATCATTTCGAATCTCTTCCAACGTAATTCCAATCTTTTTAGGCACCAAAAGGATAGGCGCCACCCATTCACTGTCCATGATGAGGTAAATGACTCCTGCATCATGGAGTACAATTTGCAAAGCTTGTAAATCCAATGCTGAGTCATGCACATTTTGGAGAACACATATATGCCTCTCCATCTCTTTTATCTTGGTAAAATCATAGCCACAGCTCAAAGCTACGCTTAATCCATCCTCACTATCAAAATCACAAACTTGCTGCATACACTTATCAACTTGGTCATAACATGTGATAGAATAAACATTGCTATAAGGATATGTCATTGCATCATGAAAATTAAATTCAATTTTTTCATCTCCTACCTCCATAGACAAAGTATCCTTACCACAATCAATTTTTGTATTGGCAGTTTTCAAGAATGGTCTCCCAAACAATATAGGAGTGTTGTTTGATGAATCACAAGAATCATGTTCCATATCAAGAATATAAAAGTCGCATGGAATGACTAAACTATCAATCTTAACTAGGACATCTTCTATCACACCAAGTGGGTAAACAAAACTACGATCCGCAAGTTGTATTACAATGCTAGTTTTATTCAAAGGCTCAAGACTAAGAGAATCATAAACATGTTTAGGCATAACACTAATGGATGCACCTAAATCGCATAAAGCTCTTTTAAAACTAGCATTACCAATAACACATGGGATAGTAAACGCACCTGGGTCTTTTTGTTTCAAAGGCAGATTCTTTTGAACAACGGCAGATACAACTTCACCCATACTTACCGTTTCATGACCTTTCAGTTTAAAAGCTCTCTTGGTAGTACACAACTCCTTCAAGAATTTTGCATACTTGGGAATTTGCTTGATAGCATCAAGCAAAGGAATGTTGAGTTCCACTTTCTTGAAAACCTCTAAAATCTCTTTTTCTTTGTCCTCTTTCTTTGACCTAGAAGAACTCACAGGAAAGGGTGGAATTATTTTAAAACTGGAATTCATTGAATGAGGAGTTACCTTTGGAGTGTTGGTCAATATTTCAGTTTGTAGAGGAAGAGGATGTTCCTTCTTTGTACTCAATTCAGTTTCTATCTCTTCTTCTTCCTCCATCTCAATTTGTTTTGACCTTTTCTCTTCAAGTTCTTTCCCACTTCGTAGCATGATCACACTAACATTCTCTATTGGATTCAATGCTTGGGAGGGCAATTTTCCATTCATTTGTGCTTCCAATTTCCCCACACTTGAAGCTACTTGCCCCATTTGCTTCTCCAAGTTGTGAATACTTGACCTTGTTTCTTGTTGAAAAGACATGACATTTTGTTGCAAGGTCACAGTGTTAGAAGCCAAAGTTTTCATCATCTCACGAAGATCATCATTGGATGATGACCCCATAACATTAGAGTTTGTGAATGGAGGGGGCTGTCTTGCTTGATAATTCTGTTGGGATTGAAATCCATGGGGATGGAACTGTCGGCCTTGATTGCCTTGTTGAGGTGGGTTCCCATAGCATAAGTTTGGATGATCTCTCCATGCAGGATTGTACGTGTTGGAAAAGGGATCATATTTACGCTGGGACTGTCCATTGAATGCTCCATCAACTGCATTAGCTTGTTCAATGTAATCTTCTTGCATTGTTGGGCACATATCTGAAGCATGTCCTTGTAAGGAGCATATGCTACAAACTTTCACCTGCTGTACATTGCCACAAGCCAAAGAACGCACAAGAGAAGTAAGATCATTAACTTTATTCTCAAGGTTAGAAATACTTACCTCATTTACTCGTTTATTTGCGAAGTCTCCACGAGTGCCAAACTGTTTCGAGTTGGCTGCCATGTTTGAGATCAATTGGCGTGCAGCCTCGGGTGTCTTATCTACCAATGCCCCTCCACTTGCAGCATCAATGATACTACGGTCAGTAGGCATCAATCCTTCATAGAAATATTGAATGAGCAGCTGATCGGGTATTTGATGATGAGGGCATTGAATGCACAGTTGCTCAAATCTTTCCCAATACTCGGAAAGTGTCTCTCCATGAGATTGTCGAATCCCACATATTTCTTTCCTTATGTTGGCAACTCGAGATGCTGGGAAATATTTTTCAAGGAAAATCTTCTTCATGGCATTCCAAGTTCCAATGGAACTTGGGAGAATAGAGAAAAACCATGCCTTTGCTGCCCCTTTTAAAGAGAAAGGGAAAGCTTTCAACTTAACCTGTTCTTCGTCAACTCCATTCGGTTTCATGCCAACGCAAACCATATGGAATTCCTTGAGATGAGTATGAGGATCTTCTCCTGCAAGACCATTGAAAGTTGGTAGCAAATGTATAAAACCAGATTTGAGCTCAAAGTTTACATTATTGTCAATGTTTATGCACAATGGTTGATTTTCCACGTTAGGAGCAGCAAGCTCTTTGAGTGTTTGTTGTCGTGCAATAGCCATGGTGTTGAGGCGAGCTTCCTTTCTTAATCTGTGTAAAGTACTTTCTATTTCAAGATCAACCTGCACTTGAATTTGATTAGTAGAACGGGTCACAGGCATAAATTGCTAAGAAAACTCAAAAGAAAGTAACCACACAAGAGATCGAAAACAATGCAAATTGTACGAAAATCCTACGGTAGAAACCTAAAACTGCCTAAAAACACTAGAAAACAGCGGAATTTGGCCTCAATAGGGTGGGGCTAGTGATTTATCACTAGTCCTGTTCAGAACGTCGTTTTCCTTCAGGAAACAAAAGGCCGATACCTAATTCCACCAAAAACTCTGTTTTGAACAGTACCGCTGCCGCAAGTGAACAGTACCGTCGCAAGCAAAAATTCTGTTTCTCTTTTTTTTTTTTTTTTTTTTGAATCACAGCAAATAAAAATAACAGTACAAGCACAAAAATCAACTAAAATTACCTCCCCGGCAACGGCGCCAAAATTTGTTGCGATGTCGCGGTCGCACAAATTAATTACCCTAGCTTCAAACACAACACACAAGATAGTATAGAGCAAGCAAGGGGTCGATCCCACGAGGAAGTTTCAAGTCAGATTTTTATGTTGTACGTTATGTAATTGGGGGGATTTGGTTTGTGATTATCTAAACTATGGCAGCAATTAAACTAGCAAACAAAATCAATTAAAACCGAAACTTATCAAGAAAACAAACCTTGGTCGCAAGCACACATCCACCAACGGAAATTAGAACCGATCCTTGAAACAAAAATTGCAGTTTATGTTCTGAAATTCTATCTTTTCTTAACGTTGATTAATTAACGGATCCGCCGTATAACTAATCCTAACCAACAAACAATCAAAGTGTCCGCACTAATGATTCAATTTAATGGTAGCTTTAAGAACTAGATAATTTCATCAAGATTAACATACAAGCTGTCCGCAGCTTGTGTCACTTTGTTCTAATGTTCTCCCTAAGTTCAATAACGTAGTTCCGCCACAATTATCAAGCTTAGTTGCTTCACAAGTTCATATATCACAACTCCGGTTTTGATATTAAACTTAGCAATAGATTGTTCACAACAATAACTTAGAGTCCGCTCTAGCAATCATCAACAACAATCATAGAAAATATGCATAGGAAAACAATCATACTCATTCATAACATAAACTGAAAATAGAAGGAAGAATAAATCTCACGGTTCTTGAAGTCCGAAGGTTTGTTGTGTCCTTGCAACCAAGAAAAGAGCTTAGCCTTGCATAACTATTGAACAACTACTTCTAAAGAATGAAAAGAGCATGATTTTTGGGTTTGTAGAGGAGAGAATTTGTGTTTATTCTCTGCTGGCTGCTGCCTCCTTCTGCTCTCCCTCTTTTCTTCTAGCTGCTGCCCCTTCTCTCTTTCTTTTTATATGCTAAGAAACCCTAGTCTCTATTTTACAAAATAGTCCTTCCTTAAGTTGACAGTTTACATTTAAGTACTTCAATAACTATTTTTCCTAAAAAGGAGAAATAGCCTTGCATGAAATCTTCAAACTCTGACTTAGAGGAGCTAAATTGCTGATATAAAAACTTGGATGTCGGTTTAGATGCTTCGAAATGTAATTTGGACTCGTTTCTTCACGAAACCTGTTTGCTGGCAGAATTCAGTTGTCATCTTTGGAAAATCATATCTCCCTCATATGACATCGGTTTTGGCTGCAATTTGGAGCGTGGATAGGTCTTTGAATTAGGAATCCAAGAAAATTGAGTTTGCATCAATTGGACTTCTGTAGCTCCAGATATTAAATTTTGAATGACCAAAGGTCAACACTGGCAGAATGCGAGATTTGACTTTGCAGGATGTGATTTCCATGATCTTTCTCCTTTTATTTTTCTTGCATTACATTTCCAGAAAGGTATGGATGTTAGCTTTTTAGTGCCACTGGAATCACTTCATTTCGATCTCTAGAACTCACGCTCTGCACAAAACATCGACTGAACGTCAAATCTGCCAATTACCTCCAATTTACTCCTTTTTGCATCTTTCATCCAAAAATGCCTTCAAAACAAAAAACAAAGAATATCAAGGCATTTTATATATAAAACATGGACAAAACATTAGGTAGATGTGGGTGAAACTATCGAATAATATGGTTACATCATGGACGCCCTAAAATAACAGGAAATGAATTACATGCTTCAACAGGTTGTGTGTCCAAGACAATAAAATCCACAGGATAAATGAATTTATCGACTTGTACTAACACATCTTCAACGATTCCTCTAGGCACTTTTACAGATCTATCGGCAAGTAAAAGAGTTACAGAAGTTGGTTTTAACTCACCTAGATTGAGACTTTGAAAAACTGAATATGGAAGTAAATTCACACTAGCTCCAAGATCAAGTAAAGCTCTTTCAATTTTATGTTCTCCAATAAAGCATGAAATTGTAGGACAACCAGGGTCTTTATATTTCAATGCATTATTGTTCTGAAGAATGGCACTTACTTGTTCGGCTAAAAAGGCTTTCTTTTTCACATTCAGTTTTCTCTTCACAGTGCACAGATCTTTCAAAAATTTAGCATAAGAAGGAACCTGTTTAATAGCATCCAGCAAAGGTATATTGATCCTTACCTGTTTGAAGGTTTCAAAGATTTCAGAGTTGTGATTGACTTTCCTTTGTTTCGTCATGGCATGAGGAAATGGAAGTGCTGGCGGAGAATCAGTCTTTTCTTCACAATGATCAGATTCAATCCTTTCCTTACCCTCAAAGATTGACTCATCATCATTCTCACAAGGTTCAAGAATGGGTTTTTCAATCACCTTACCACTGCGAAGAGTGATGACTGATTTGACGTGATCCATGTGTTGGCTTCCCGAACTACTTGCACTCGTGTTGTATTGCCCCTTTGGATTTTGTTGCGGTTGAGATGGAAACTTACCTTTCTCTTGGAAACTGAGAGCAGATGTGAACTTTGCAAGAGTATCTTTAAAATCTGTCATGCTTTGAGCAAGTTGAGTGTTAATTGCCTCTTGCTTTTCCATAAATGCATGCAATGTTTCCTCAAGATTTCTTCTAGGAGGGGGGGCATAAGGAGGTGCATATCCATGAGAATTTTGGAAATTATGATGTGCTTGAAACGGTGGCTGTGAAGTTTGAGCATTATTGTTCTCACTCTTCCAACTGAAATTTGGATGATTTCTCCAACCAGGGTTATATGTTTGCGAATATGGGTTATGGTTGGGCCTTTGAAAACTGTTTAATGCATGAGCTTGTTCATGGAGACATTCTTTAAAAGAAGGCAAGGTTGGACAGTCATTGGTTGAATGTTCGTTGGTTTCACAAATTTGACACGCAATGTCTTGAACAGATTTTAATTGACCACTCTTTTTTAATTCTAGTGCCTCAACTTTTCTAGCTAAAGATGCAAACTTGGCTTGGAGGTCATGATCTTCCCTAAGGTTGTACATACCCCCACTAGATGTATGAGGTTGGGTTTTACTTGGTGCCTCATAAGTACCTGTGGTGTCCCAATTTTGTGCATTTTCAGTTAGAAAATCTAAGTACTCCATTGCTTCATTAGGGTCTTTATCTTTAAAAGTTCCATTGCACATCAATTCAACCATTTGCCTATCTCTAGGTGTTAATCCTTCATAAAAATGTGAAACTAATCTCCATGTTTCAAAACCATGATGTGGGCAAGTATTAAGCAAGTCTCGATACCTATCCCAACATTGATAAAATGTTTCTCCTGGTTTTTGAGAGAAAGTAATGATTTGTCTTTTGAAAGAGTTTGTTCTGTGGGATGGAAAAAACTTCTTTAAAAATTGTTGTTGCATTTCATCCCAAGCACGAATGGATCCAGGTCTCAAATTTTGTAGCCATGTTTTAGCTTTATCTTTTAATGAAAAAGGAAAAAGCTTTAATCTAATCGTGTTCATGCTACAATTTGAGTCATTATACGTGTTGCAAACCTCCTCAAATTCCCTTAAATGCAAGTATGGATTTTCTAAATCTAAGCCATGAAAAGATGGTAAAAGTTGAATAATGCCTGTCTTAAAATTAAAATGAGATGCATCAGGTGGAAAAACTATGCATGAGGGTGCACTTGTTCTTGTGGGATTCATGTGGTCTCTAAGTGTTCTAACCCGAATATTCTCATTATTCTCATTATGAAGTGATTGGTTATCTTCTTCGGCCATATTTCCTGAAAATGATGAGGATACCCTACAAAGTCTACCACTTAATGTACGTGACCAAACTCTCATGCACGTGTAAAAAGAGAAGAAAAAGAAGAAGAAAACAAAATCAAAAGAAACAAAACAACAAAAAGAATAAACAAAATTAGATACAAGAAAAGAGAAAATAGAATAAATTTGTACAAGAATTTACCTCCCCGGCAACGGCGCCAAAAACTTGACACGACCAAAAGATTGATGTCTTTTCCCAAGTGCAGGAGTGTCGAAGTAATAAATAACCCGGCAAGACCGGGGTCGAACCACAGGGAGGTTAATTGTATAAATTATAAGCAACAATAATACAAAAGTAACAACAACAACAACAACAATAATAATAGTGATAATAATAATAGTGAAGAAGAAGAGGAAGAAGTTGATGAGAACTTTGAGATGGAAGATTAATGTAAGGATTAAACAATGATAACAACAAATGTCAAGGTTAGAGGATCCACTAATGGTACGTCAAACAAGTATAGTATAAACTCTTATTATTCAATTGGAAACCACACACAAAGGAGGTTCCAATCAGATTATAAATTGTTAACATGATTACATTAGTTATCTTATTCGAATAATGCTAATACTTGTAAATGTTGTCAAGCATTCATGATTATAACTTATGTTAACAACAAATCAAGTTCCTTTCATAGCTCAGGTGTCGGTTATACCATACAGTATGGGCTATGAAAGTGCCAAGTATTTGTTGTACCAAGTGTTATACAACATAAATCTAGATTAACCATTTAACAAGCAAAGTATTAAAAGTGAACAAGATAACAAATATAAAGCATGTTAGTATCCAACATTAAAGTCCATGTTGAGTTTATATTATACTTATCCTTACACCATTAGTGTAACCTTTTCACCTTGACATAATTAACTTAGCTAGACATAATGAAAGAAAGAAACATAAATAAACAAGATAAGAACATAAGTAAGATAAAAGTTAACTAAGTAAAGGAAGGAAATGAAAGGCATAAACTTGATATTAATGAAAGCAAAGCATAAGCAATACAAAGAGAGAAAGCAAGAGCATGATCTTGATCTGAATACCAAGATGCCTAAATACATGGCAAATGCCTCCTTTTATAGGCCAAAATTCGGAACTATTGATTAGTTGACTAATTGATGAGTGGGTGGCCACATCTTGACTTGGTGACAATTCTTATCTTTTTGTCTGCCAAAAACGTCATTGATGACGTCATAATTTGAACAAACTTAATTCATGAAAGTTCTAGGCAATTGTCTCATCTTTCCAGGGTAAAAATTTGAGATCATTTGGACTTCTAGAACTTGAGATATGGGCTGAACACTGAACAGTGTCTGGGCTGCAGGACAGATTCGGACTTCTTCTTTGTTGCTACAATTTGGACTTGAAAACAGCCTTGTTAAATCTTGGGCTCCACATGAAAGTTGTAGGCCTATGTCTTATCTTTCCATCCATATAAAATGGACCTAAATCCAAGATCTACAGCTCCAGATATGACCCAATTACCGAACAGTGTTCCAGTTTGAACTGCACCAGCATCTCTTTTCTAAGTTTGGCCATCTCTTTGTCCTTTCAATTTCAGTACTTCAACTCATCAATCAATTCTTTCATTTATGTGATAGGCCTGCATTTAAGATGAACATTTACCATAAATAAAGGTATCTTATATAATTAGATATATTATTATAAAACATGCTTTAGTTAAGAAGTTATTGATACTTCAAGTGCAAAATGATGATATAAAACCTTGATAAAAATGCACTTTCAAGTACTAATCACACGTGATCACGAGGTTCGCATTAAGGCCCAAGGAGCTTGAAGGTGTCACTCGATAGAGTTCATGAAATGCTGGTGAAAGCTAGGTGCAAGAAGGGTAGTTATGAAGAAGGACCAACGAGAAGGAGTTTGTGTAAGTATTACTGTGAAAAAGGCCACATGATCAATCAATATGAAGGCTTCTAGAATTGAAGGGGTAATAAGTAGAGAAGTGTCCATGGTAGATGAACCAGATTGGAAGATGAAGGTCTGCTAGGTACAATTCACTGCGGAAGGATTGCCTACACTGATACTATCAAAACCTACTGTGGCAAGCAAGGGAAAATGCAGTGCATTACTGTATAACTATGGAAAACTCCTTCTAGAGCGCACAACCAGTGCCCATTTCCCAAGCAGAATGTGAAGGCCTAAGCCGTAGTGAAAGCTTCACCCTGGAAGAACTCGAGAAATAAAAAAAGCAAAATGGAAAGAAATGGTTTACCTGACCGAGGAGGTGAACAAACATGTCATTGAAGAAGAGATCAATGAGCTCCTAAAGCTAATGAAACATAATGAATACAATGTTATTAGGGTGGGGAGCTTAAGTAGCCTCATACTAAAATATCATTGTTGTCATTGATTTGAGCTCCGAGCCACATACAAAAGATGTTGAATAAGGCCTACATGCCTCAAGATATCAACCAAGAAACTATGGAATAACTAGTAGGAAGGATCCAGGATGCAAATATTTGTTCTTCATCGAAGATGAATTGGATCTTAATGGTATTGGGCATAACAAGGCACATTGCACATTACAATGTAATGTAAAGATGTATTGGGAAGGTACTAGTTGACAATGGTTATGCATTGAATGTACTGCTAAGGCATATGTTGTAAGAAATGCCCATTGACGAGTCACATATGAGACCCAATACCATGATGGAGAGAGCATATAATGGCTCGTCAAGGCAGATAATTAGGATCATAGAAGTGGAATTATATGTAAGGGCACATATGTTCTGTGTAACATTGCATGTGATGGATATCCATCCATCTTAAAGTATATTGTTAGGAAGATTGTGGATCCATGCGGCCGGAGAATAACCTCCTCATTACACCAATGCCTAAAATATATTATGAATAAGATGTTGATAATTGTCAAAGCTGAGGAGATAGTTTTCATGATCAAGATTATAAAGACAATAACATTCACATTTTTCAAATCTTGAATGCTGAATAGGTTCTTGAGGGTGTAAAAGTTTTGGAAGCTGCAATGATGGAATGCCTAAGAGAGATGACTATAAACGAGTCACCAATTGCAAAAGGAAAGTTAGAATAACGAAGATTAAAAGCAAGCTAAGGAAATGAAGAGCTTACTTGCCATCCCGCCACTCTGAACGACCTTTCTAAGGATTATGGAGGTGATCAAATCTGGCATGGCAAACCTCCACATCAATGCTTTGGAATGTCAAAATAAAGAACAAGTTAAGGACATGAAGGTCGAAGCAAAAAATGAAATGCTTCCACAATTGTCTATGCACACTGCTAACGACATCCTTGTAAAAGTCTTTGTGAAGAAGTTGGTTGAGGAAGAGGCATACAAGAATTTGAAGATGGAGCTTCTCCTATTGTGATAAAAAAGTAATTGTTTTTGTTTGAACATGACTATTGAATTGTTTTGTCTTGTTTTAATCCTTTCTTCGGAAGTTTTGTTGTGTTTTGTTGTTTCTAATTGCTTTTAATCTTGATGACACAAGATCTTCTTTGTCAAATGAGCTTCTTTTTATTTTAATGAGATTGTGTATTTTCTTGTGTCGAAAATATGTCTTTGTGTTGTTTTATCATCCATATAAATAACACACTTACACGAGCACACCTTATACTTTCACAAACCCTAAAAGTTATCTTGGCATTTGAACTACATAGCTCGGTTCATATCTCAGCTCCTGATAACATGCAAGCTGATTTTACATTTACTCAAAAATGAAAATCCTAGGGGCATGGGACAATGATTGCCAAAAAGCCTTTGACAAGATCAAAAGGTAATTTCAAAACCCGTAATTGATAGTTCCTCCTATATCAAGAAGACCCCTAATCCTATATTCGATGGTGATAGAAACGACCATAGGATGCATATTTTACTAGCATGATGAGTCGGGGAAGAAAGAACAAGCTACTTGAGTAAGAAGTGCAATGATTGTGAAGTACACTACCATCAAAAGGTGATATTGTGCCTTGGTTTAGGGCACAAAAAGGCTGGCTAATATATGTTGTACTACACCATCTGGTTGATCTCAAAATTAGATCCACTCAAATAAATATGTGAAAAAGCCTTACTTGTCAAGCTGGATAGCAAGATGACAAACGTTGTTAGCAAAATACAACATTGTTAATTTGACAAGAAAGGCTGTAAAGGGAAGTTCATTTGCTGACCATCTGGTCATGCTGTGGAAGATTACGAGCCACTATATTTTGACCTACCCAATAAGCATGTGCTCAAAGTTGAAGATGACAGTTAGATGAACAACTGGTGGACCATGTACTTTGATGGAGCGATGAATGAATCAGGAATAGGGCTGAAGGAATGATAATTTACCCGGAAAAAAAAAGTAGTGCCTTGTTTTGGTGAGGTTACCATTTGAATGCACCAACAATACGACCAAGTATGAAGCCTGCATCATCGGTCTAGAAGCTGCTTTAGAGGTAAAAGTTGGGAAACTTGATGTTTACATAGATTCACTACTAATTATCTACCAAGTAAAGGGAGAATGGCAAACCAAAGATGAGAAGCTAAAGCCATACCAGGATTATCTCTCGAAGTTAGCTAATAATTTCGAGAAGATAAAATTCATCCACATGAGAAAAGATAAGAATTAGTTTATCGACACTTTGACAACCTTAGCTTTGATGAAACATATCAATATTGGGATTAAGATCCAACCAATAAGCTTCGAAAGAGGAAATCTCCAAACTCACTGTTGTTCACTAGAATAGTCACTATTCTGAATTTTTTTCTCTTAAAATGAAAATTTTTATATATTTTTAAATCGTTTTGATGTGTTGATGTCAAAAATGATTTTTTAAAAATGAAAAAACTTCATTTTGATGCATTTCTAAGCGAAAAGCACTTTAAACCACCACCGCTATCACAATCCTTAACAAGTTGTAAGAGACTTCTCCAATATTGAGAATATCCTTTAAAAGCCTCCAAAGCAAATGAAAAGACTTTGAGGAGAATGGTGGCCATGAATTATTACTTGGATGGAGAAATCCTGTATAAAATATTGTTTAAGGGGACTTTACTAAGAGGTCTAAATGAGAAAGAGGTTAGACAAGCATTACAAGAAATCTACAAGGGAATTTGTGCCACTCATGCTAACAGGCATACGATGGCAAGGCAAATACAAAGATCTGGGTACTATTGGTTGATCATAGAGAGGGATTGTGGAGACGATGTTAAAAAATACAACAAGGGTCAGATACATGGAGACAGGATAAATGCAACATAGTTGTTCAATATGACTTCGTCTTGACCTTTTGATATATGAGGATTGGATGTTATAAGACCAATCAATTTGAAGCCCAACAATGGGCATGGATTCATCTTGGTGGCCATCGTCATGGGTAGAAGTAAGCTCTTTGGTATATTTTCCTTTTACCTAAAAACTCTACATGATATCATAAGCTTAAAAACTCTGTTTTTACAAAGGTTTTGAGAAATCAAAGTTTTAGTTCAAATGCAGAAGTCAAATTGGTGTTTGTTTTTAACAAGCAAGTTTTAGAAATTTAAATAATCCCCTAGCAAGGTGAGCAAATATTTAAAAAACTAAAAAACCAAACCAATCGCCACAATATAGTTCTAAAGCTAAGTTTTTAGCTGAATTAATAATGATTCATAATCATAATGAAAAACCATTTTGCATGTTAAAATCAACCACAATAAAGAAAATCAAAGCTTACTGATTCTAAACATATGTGTTTGAAATGAGTAAATGTCATCTTTCGTAATCCTTTCACAATACTAAAAAATATCCTCTGTAGTCCCCGCTGGAGCTAAGCAAATTTTCCTTGAAAATTAACTCGGACTAGGATCACTGACATAATCAAAAGATTGATGTCTTATCCCAAGTGTAGGAGTGTCGAAGTAATAAATAACCCGGCAAGATCGGGGTCGAATCACAGGGAGGTGAACTATATAAAATTATAAACAACAAATGAAAAGGAGTTGAAGAGAACTTTTGAGATGTGATATTGATGTAAGGATTAAACAAGGATAAAACAATTGTCAAGGTTAGAGGATCCACTAACGGTATTTCAAATAAGTATAGTATAAACTCTTTTATTATTCAACTGGAAACCATACACAAAGAAGGTTCCAATCGGATTATAAATTATTTACATGATTATATTAATTATCTTATTTGAGTAATGCCAATACTTGTAAATGTGGTCAGGTATTCATGATGATAACTTATATTAACAACAAATCAAGTTCCTTTCATAGCACAAGTGTCGGTTACACTATACAGTAAGCTATGAAAGTGCCAAGTATTTGTTGTACCAAGGGTTGTACAACACAAATCTAAATTAACCATTTAACAAGCAAGGTACATGTTTAATAGCATCCAACAAAGGTATATTGATCCTTACCTGGTTGAAAGTTTGAAAGATTTTACAATTGTAGTTGACTTTCCTTTGTTTGGTCATGACATGAGGGAATGGAAGTACTGGTGGAGAATCAGTCTTTGCTTTGCAATGTTTAGGTTCAACCCTTTACTTATCCTCAGAGATTAACTCATCATCTTTCTCACAAGGTTCAAGAATAGGTTTTTCAATAACCTTACCACTGCAGAGAGTAGTGACTGATTTGACTTGATCCATGTGTTGGCTTCCAGAGCTACTCGCACTTGAATTGTATTACCCTTTGTGATTTTGCTGTGGTTGAGATGGAAACTTACGTTTCTCCTGAAAATTAAGAGCAGATGTAAACTTTGCAAGAGTATCTTTCAATCTACCATAATTTGAGCATTTTGAGTGTTGATTGTCTCTTGCTTTTCAATGAATGCATGCAATGATTCCTCAAGATTTCTTCTAGGAGGGGGAGCATAAGGAGGTGCATATCCATTGTCGCACCCTCACGGCGGAGCACGGAGCAGTGGCGAACCCTCGATTGATTTCGGGGTCTTTTGTTTTATTGTGAATAAGGGAGTCGCCACCTAGTATTATGGTCACTAGGAAACTTAACTGGTCTTTCAGAGATTCTAAGGCAAGGGACTTGTTGCGTAAAGGGAAGGGACTAGTACGCCCTACCTAAGGTAAGCTGCTTGGTGTTTGGTTTGTCTTATCATTGCTATGGTGTTGGTGTTTTCTAATTCCATTAGTTTTTCTAAGTTTAATTCTAACTAAATTTATTAAGAAAGAAATCAAAGGAGATTCCATGTGCTTTAAAAGCTCATTTTTCCCTTACTATTTCAAGAGTTTGCGACTCGTAAATCGCAAGGAGGAGGGACAAAAATTTAGAAATTAGGGCACTTTAAAAGCCTATATTTTCCTTAGTGTTTTATACTCTCACGGCTCGTAAACCGTTGAGTAAAAAATTGAAATGTCCTTGCTTCTTTCAAGGATGTGTGCGGATTTATTATTCTTAAAAAATTATTTTGGATATTTACCATTTCGGGTTTCTTTATCCAAATATTAACAGTGAATAATAACAAATTATTCCCAATAATATTTTGGATATTCATCGTTTAAGGATTTCTTTATCCAAACATTAGCGGTGAATAATAGATGAATGCCCCCCAAAATAAGATTTTTATATTTTTTGAAATATTGGCAAATATCCTTTGGAGTTTTACAAACATGTTGTGAAATCCAGAAATGCAAGAAAACAATTTTTGTTGTGTTTAAGAAATCCATGCAAAAACACATTTTTCAAAACTTCCAATATTTTTTGTATAAAAAAACAAGCGTTCAAAACATGTTAGGGTATTGGCCGTATACAACACATAAGAAAACATTTATATATATATATATATTCGTCACATTGCGTCGAAAATTGGGTATTCTAAATACGAGATTGATATTTTTTTACAACATAAAAAAAATCCAAACCTTGAAATAAATATTCCAAAAAATAAATCTCTTTCTCTTTCTTTTTTTCTTTTAAAAAAATAGGTCCGGCCGGGTCACTTGCTTGGTCCGGCCGGGTCACTTGCCCAAGCAAGTGACCCAGCTGGACACAAAAGGGTACAGTTACAGCTTAAGGGTGCAAAGTTGGCGAGTTACTGTTCAAGTGAATTAAATTTCACTTGAACAATAACACATGCAACCAAGAAATGCATGCAGAATTGAATAACAGACCTGGAGGAAAATGAAGGAGCTGCATTCTTGAACCACACAATGTTATGCTAGTCAACCATCTAACGATGATGTCTTAGTTGTTCCCAAGCTACTTTGACCGAGAATTTGTGATTTGGCGAATCCAACCAAACTATCTCATCCTTTTGCCCCATCTTAGGATTAGAATTGGAAGGAATAGCTTCTATAATGGGGTGCCAGCCAATAGCTTGGGTGGTAGGAGTTTTCCATTCTGAGTTATGAATTAGCACAATCACCTTCGCGTTCTTGGCCATACCTGAATCATAGATGAATCTTTCCCCGTAAGAATCTGCGAGTGGGCTGTGAGGATGCCAATTGTCAAACCATAGAGAGGTTGTCATTCAATCTCCTATGATATACTTCATCTTCGGCCATGCTAAGGATCTGAGCTTAAGAATCTTTCCCCAAGCCCAAGAGCAATTCCGTGGCGTCTTGATTGTCCAGAAATTCCTACCTCGCAACAGATTGGATGTGATCCAAGTAGACCATATTGAGCCATCTGAGTCATTGCACAGGTTCCAAATGTGTTTCAACAAAGCAATCTTGTTCCATTCTGTTATCCATTTTATTCCTAGCCCCCCCTCCTTTTTTGGAAGACATACCTGATCCCAAGCCACTTTAGCCCCAGTAGTTCTCATATCTGAACCTGACCAAAGAAAGGATTTCATAATTTGCTCCACATTTTTAATTACTTGCCCAGGTAAGAGAAAGAGAGATGCCCAATAGACCTGTATGGAAAATAAGACTGAATTAATCAGTTGTACCCGTCCTGCATACGAGAGTGTTCTACAAGTCCAATGTCGAACTTTAGAGGTGATTCGATCCACGAGGCCCTTACAATAAACAACCTTTAGTCTTGACGAGAGAAGAGGTACTCCCAAATATTTCATAGGGAGCTCCCCCTCTCTAAACCCAATAATATGAATAATTTCTTCCCTCTAAGCCTTTAACACACTGCTTAAGAAGATGTTACTTTTGTTTCGATTTGGATACAGACCTGATAGATCTTGAAACTTTGTGAGCACAGTTCTGATCATACGAATTGAGTTTACATCCCCGTTGCTAAAAATCATCAAGTCGTCAGCAAAACAATCATGAGAAATTTTGTCCTTCTTGCATCTCCAGTGGAACTTGAATTCTTGGTTGGCACTCATCTTGTAGAATAGCCTCGAAAGGATTTCCATACATAGGACAAACAAATAAAAACGAGGCAATAAAAACGTGGTTGCAGCTCCAAAAATTAGGCGTGATGATAAAGGAAAAACAGCAGGAATTTGCAGAGAAAAAAAAAGGAAAGAAATCAGATGGAGGGTGCAGCGGCAAAGTCTTATTTTCCTTATTTGATGTGGTAAACATCCTCTCATTTATGATGATCCAGCCCCCCTCTCCACCTTTCAATATCCTTCTTCAAATCAATCCCTCATTTTAGCACTTTTCGATTCAGTCCTTGGTCCAAAAAAAATCCTTCGAATCAGTCCCGCGAACTTGGGCAAAAAATCCTTCTTGCGGCAAGAATCCTTGCTTTCACACTAGATATTCAAACGGGAATATCTTGAGCTTCTGATATCGAAATCAAGCGATTCAAAATTCCAAATTTATCTACGCGTCTAGGACTACAACTTTGATGAAGGAGTCGAATTGAGATAAAATCGTTTTAGAAAACAGAATCTGGCAGTAATCTGGTTGATAAAAAAGGGTCTCCTGATCTGATTTAGAAACCGACAATTCCAAGAATCCCGATATGACTGAGAGTATGACCTAAGAACAAATCATCATAATTTGTGATGAAAATAGAGTTTTCAGTACAAAAATCAGGTCGTGATCCTTCTCGCGGCAGGAATCCCTACTTTCACATTAGATATTCAAACGGGAATATCTTGAGCTTCTGATATCGAAATCAAGCGATTCAAAAGCCCAAATTTATCTACGCATCTAGGACTACAACTTTGATGTGGGAGTCGAATTGAGATAAAATCGTTTTAGAGAACAGAATCTGGCAGTAATCTAGTTCGTCAAAAAGGTTCTTGATCTGACAATGCTAGGCATCCAAATCTGACTGAGAATCTGTCCTAAGAACAATGATTCCTAGGACCTAATAAAGGTGTAGGTCAATTTTTTAACATGTCATGATTGACAGAATATAGCTAGGATGGTCAGATATCGTACGAAACCAAGTCAGAATTAGAGCCTAAATTAGAACAAAAAATTGCGACAGCAGCAAAACTATTTTTTTAGCCAAAATTCTGAGGGATTTATCCAACTTTAAAAACAAGATAACGAAGGAACGAATTTAGCATTATGAAGACCCCTTGCCAGTCTCAAAAAACCTGATGATTTTGGCAGCAAAGGGGAAGGATAAAGAGAGCATAAAACAGCACAAACAGGGTTTCGAAAAAAAATATTTTTTCTCTACTTTTGTCAATCCTCCAGCAAACATGAGTTAAACTCCTACACTTGGTTCAAAAGAGGTATACACCGTCTCCAGCACGTGGGGTCCAAAAATGAGTAACAATAGTTGCCCCCTCTTTACAATGCTTACAGAGCAAAAACTTGTCAAGTGCTTCGCGTAGTAAGTGTTGTAAAGATAAATTGTCTTATCATGCTAAAACTCAGTGCTTTTCCTAAACAATGGTCTCCCTATCAGCTGACATACCTATCTTAAGATTTCTAGAAAAACTCCACGTTATTTTTTTTTAGAAATGGCCCAATTATCAGGTGACCTGCTCATCCTAAAATTCTTAGAAAATTACATGCTTTACTAAGAAACGGTCACAATATCGGGTGACCTGCCCACCTTAAAATTTTTAGAAAACTCCATGCTTTTTCAAGAAATGGTCTTAATATCGGGTGACTAGCCCCTCTTAATATTCTTAGAAAACTCCACGCATTTCTAATAAACGGTGTCAATATCAGGTGATCGGCCCTTCTTAGAATTCTTAGAAAACTCCATGCTTTTCTAAGGAAGGGTCTCAATATCAGGTAACCTGCCCATCTTAAGATTCTTAGAAAACTCCACGCTTTTCTAAGAAACGGTTTCAATATCGGGTGACCGGCCCCTCTTAAAATTCTTAGAAAACTCCACGCTTTTCTAAGGAAGGGTCTCAATATCGGGTGACCTGCCCATCTTAAGATTCTTAGAAAACACCACGCTTTTCTAAGAAACGGTCTCAATATCCGATGACCGGCTCATCTTAAAATTCTTAGAAAACTCCACGCTTTTCTAAGAAACGGTTTCAATATTAGGTCACCGGCCCCTCTTAAAATTCTTTAGAAAACTCCACACTTTTCTAAGGAATGGTCTCAATATCGAGTGACCTGCCCATCTTAAGATTCTTAGAAAACACCACGCTTTTCTAAGAAACGGTCTCAATATCCGATGACCGGCTCATCTTAAAATTCTTAGAAATCTCCACGCTTTTCTAAGAAACGGTCTCAATATCCGATGACCGGCTCATCTTAAAATTCTTAGAAATCTCCACGCTTTTCTAAGAAACGGTTTCAATATTAGGTCACCGGCCCCTCTTAAAATTCTTTAGAAAACTCCACACTTTTCTAAGGAATGGTCTCAATATCGGGTGACCTGCCCATCTAAAGATTCTTAGAAAACTCCACGCTTTTCTAAGAAACGGTCTCAATATCAGGTGACCGGCCCATCTTAAAATTCTTAGAAAACTCCACGCTTTTTTAAGAAACGGTTTCAATAAGTGTCTCAATATGGGGTGACCTGCCCATCTTAAAATTCTTTAGAAAACTCCACGCTTTTCTAAGGAAGTGTCTCAATATGGGGTGACCTACCCATCTTAAGATTCTTAAAAAAACTCCACGCTTTTCTAAGAAATGGTCCAATATCAGGTGACCGGCCCATCTTAAAATTCTTAGAAAACTCCACGCTTTTCTAAGAAACGGTTTCAATATCAGGTGATCGGCCCCTCTTAAAATTCTTTAGAAAACTCCACGTTTTTCTAAGGAATTGTCTCAATATCGGGTGACCTGCCCATCTTAAGATTCTTAGAAAACTCCACGCTTTTCTAAGAAACGGTTTCAATATCATGTAACCGGCCCCTCTTAAAATTCTTTAGAAAACTCCACGCTTTTCTAAGGAATTGTCTCAATATGGGGTGACCTGCCCATCTTAAGATTCTTAGAAAACTCCACTCTTTTCTAAGAAACGGTCTCAATATTAGACCCTCTTAAAATTCTTTAGAAAACTTCACGCTTTTCTAAGGAAATTTCTCAATATCGGGTGACCTGCCCATCTTAAGATTCTAAGAAAACTCCATGCTTTTCTAAGAAACGGTCCAATATCAGGTGACCGGCTCATCTTAAAATTCTTAGAAAACTCCACGCTTTTCTAAGAAACGGTTTCAATATCAGGTGATCGGCCCCTCTTAAAATTCTTTAGAAAACTCCACGTTTTTCTAAGGAATTGTCTCAATATCGGGTGACCTGCCCATCTTAAGATTCTTAGAAAACTCCACGCTTTTCTAAGAAACGATCTCAATATCAGGTGACCTGCCCATCTTAAAATTCTTAGAAAACTCCATGCTTTTGTAAGGAAAGGTCTCAATATCAGGTGACCGGCCCCTCTTAAAATTCTTTAGAAAACTCCACGCTTTTCTAAGGAATTGTCTCAATATTGGGTGACCTGCCCATCTTAAGATTCTTAGAAAACTCCACACTTTTCTAAGAAACAATTTCAATATCAAGTGACCGGCCCATCTTAAAATTCTTAGAAAACTCCACGCTTTTCTAAGAAACGGTTTCAATATCTGGTGACCAGCCCCTCTTAAAATTCATTAGAAAACTCCACGCTTTTCTAAGGAAGTGTCTCAATATCGGGTGACCTGCCCATCTTAAGATTCTTAGAAAACTCCACGCTTTTCTAAGAAACGGTCTTAATATCAGTTGACTGGCCCATCTTAAAATTATTAGAAAACTCCACGCTTTTCTAAGAAACGGTTTCAATATCAGGTGACCGGCCCCTCTTAAAATTCTTTAGAAAACTCCACGCTTTTCTAAGGAATTGTCTCAATATCGGGTGACCTGCCCATCTTAAGATTTTAGAAAACTCCACGCTTTTTTAAGAAATGGTCTCAATATCAGGTGACCGGCCATCTTAAAATTCTTAGAAAACTCCATGCTTTTGTAAGGAATAGTCTCAATATCAGGTGACCTGCCTATCTTAAAACTTCTTAGAAAAACTTCACGCTTTTCTAAGAAATGGTCTTAGTATTAGGTGACCTGCCCATCTCAAACTTCAAAAGAAAACATCTTACCTCGAGGAAATGAAGCAGTGCTGGTTCACAATTCCTATCCTTTTCCGTAGTTCCGTTGACCTGAGATTTTGGACCTAAACGATTTTCCCAAAAATTTGGAACTATTTTGGCCTTCATTCACACCTTCTCCTGCCAGGTTAGTGTTATGACAATATAGCATGCATGTTTTTTTATTACCTATTTTGGAAACATAGGTCCCCTTTTTGTTGTAGACTTATTGAGCTCTTGTTTCCATTTGTTTGTCTGACTCGTCCTCTTGAAACAGAATATGCTCCACGCGCTATACTTCCTATTCTTTTGGTGAAGAGATCTTTGGTTCCTTATGGGGCCCTTTCTTGCTCCATTGAGTATTGTCTTTTATTATTATTTTAAAAGGAAAACTCAAAAGATTTGGTTTTGTTAATGAAATCTGAAACTTTCAATGCAATTAGCAATTCTCATAAAAGATGCTTTTTAGAAGTTTTTATGATGATACCCTTTTGGGCTTTGGTTCACTGTGGACGATGTGCACTTCGTACACTTCTTGCCCCCAATGTGGTGTGCAAAAATATGTCAAGTTTAGATTTGATTCGGTTCTCTCCAATTGATGGAATCATCTCCTTAGTCATGTGTAAAAAACATTTCTTTTAAGTAAAAAATTTCAAATGCTATAAGATCATATGTTTTATGAAAAAAAGGTTCTTTACAAAGAGAATTCATGGCCGAACTTTATTTTATTGATTGGGAAGCATAGTATTTCTTTATAGAGTCAGCATTCATAGGTTTAACTAGATCTTCTCCATCCATTCTAGGTGACAATAAAGCTTCTCTCGAGAACGTTTTCTTTACCACCAAAGAGCCCTCATTGTTTGGCGCCCATTTACTCTGATCTCCTCCTGGTAAAAGGCAACATTTTCTTCATTACAAGATCTCCTTCGTGGAATCCTCAAGGTCAAATCTGCTTGTCGTATGATTTGGCCATCCTTCTTTGATATAGTTGATGATGACAGATTGCGGCTATCCTCTTTTCACTGATCAGATTCAGCTGTTCATATCTAACCTTTGCCCATTCTACCTCTTCTAGCTCAAAGTCTATCAATACTCTCAATGAGGGGATTTCCACTTCTAAAGGCATCACCGCCTCCATTCCATAAACCAACGTATACGGGGTGGCTCCTATTGAGGTTCGGACTGCGGTGCAGTACGTGTAAAGGGCAAATGACAACATCTCATGCCAATCCTTATAGGTGACTACCATCTTCTAAATAATCTTCTTGACATTTTTGCTAGCAGTTTCTACCACACTATTCATCTTTGGCCTATATGGCGAGGAATTGGAATGCTTGATTTTCCATTTAGCTAAGAGTTCTATTATCATCTTGCCATTGAAGTTCTGGGCATTATTAGTCATAATTGTTTCTAGTGGACCATATTGACAGATCAAATCTCTTTTCCATAAATTGCTTCACCATTTTTTACCTCCATGTCATCCAAACATCTCAACAAAGTTCCGTCAGATGATTTCTTATACAAAGTTTCCCCATCAAGATAAATATCCATTGCCAACCTTCTCAAAGTCTTCTTGTCGATTTTGGATGCCCCCATGGGATATGTCTGGTTTTTGGATAAAATTCTTGATATCATAATACCAAGGGTTTCCATCTATTTCTCTCTCAACTGAGCAACAATGAGCTGGGTTATTTCTGATATCAATGTGTACCTGTACCTTGTGCCCAAAGTCTATTTTAGCCATAGAAGCTAACGTGACCAAAGCGTCAGCAAAATGGTTCCTTCCCTTCCTAGATGGGTGAACTTTATTTCCTCAAATTCTCTAGCCAATTTAGACAGTTATTCTTGGTAAGGTCTCAACTTCTCGTCTTTGTTTTGCTGACGACTTATGATTTTAGCAAAGGGGATGTAAACTCAATTCGTATGATCAGAAATGTGCTCACAAAGTTTCAAGATCTATCAGGTCTGTATCCAAATCCAAACAAAAGCGTCAGCAAAATGGTTTCCTTCCCTTCCTAGATGGGTGAACTTTATTTCCTCCACAAACTCTCTAGCCAAAGGTAAGAAGGCAAAGCCGGGTTCTCAATCTTCCCTAGAAAGGCATCGGTTTCAGCTAGGCTTCGGCGATAGCGAATGATGTCCCCTCCCACATTCCGCGCATTGATTCTAATAATTTGAGCATGTGCAACAGCTTTGTCCATTTGCTCATCTGTCTTGGTCATCTTTTCTGTGAGCAACATATTGGTTCTATTCAAAGTAGTGTTGTTGGCGTCAATTTGATCCTTGTGTTTTTCCATTGCTGCCAGCTTCTCGTCCAAATACTTCACCCTTTTCACGTTCCTTGTCAAGTTTTATTTTCATAACTTTTTTCTCATTCTTCTTAACTGCTAATTCTAATTCAACAGCCTCAAAACCTTTCCTTTTACTTTCTTCTTTTGTAATCCCCATCGAACGGCTTTGCAACTCCATATATTTCTTGTTCAAATCCTCATACTTCCCAATCCTATCCATCAGTTCGAACTGGACTTGTGCAAATTTTTCTTGGAAATATTTTGCACTTCCTTGGCAATCGTTAAAGTCAATCTTCATTGCTTCAAGTTCAGAGCAACTTTGCATCCAATCCAAACTCATCCCTCTTAGCTCCTTCTCACTTCTTTCCCTAGCAATCTTCTCCTCAACCAGCTTTAACTCAAGCTTTGTTATTCACACATCTCTAGATTGTATTTGCTCATCTAGAAATGCTCTCCTTTTATCTTCTTTTAGCATCATTTCTTCCAACATTGCCTTTTGTTTTCTGCTTTTGCTCAACTCTGTCCGAAGTTTTTCCACTTGTCTTCTCAACTCTTCTTCATTATTGACCCTTTTCCTCTTAATAGGCTCTTTACAGTTCGGGGAGATTTGACTCCTACACAAGGAATGGCTGAAGCTGCTAAGTCTCTCGCCATCTTGCATATCCTTCACTTGCATTTGGATCCTTTAAACCTTCTATCTCAACCAAAAAAAGATGCTTCCAATCTTGTTTGATGATCTCCAATCTTGTGCAATGGGATCTTTGAACAAACCAAAGAATTGAGCAATTCCCATAGTCCTTGGAACAAACTGCATGGCCGCAAGTTGCCTTATGACCAGGGCAGGAGCATAACTCACATAACCTGTAATCCTCACCAATGGCACGCAACATCTCTGTCCACAACTCATTAGGACTTCCATTGTCATTACCCATGGGGCTCTCCACTTGAAATCACTATTAGGCAAACCTTCTAATTTGTCAACCCAACCTTGGTTGTCTAGATCTCCCCATTCTTCTTCTTCTACCAACTTCAGGGGTCTTTGGGTGAACCATAAAAAATTATTGAAGACATGTTTTTTGTTTCGATACTGGCTAACCATCCAGATATACAACTGTGTGCAGCATCTCATTGCTCCTTTTCCGGTCCTCCTACAATGATTAAGCGTCAAGATGGTTTCAGCTAAAATAGCAGCCATTGGATTGATTTGTGTATTCTCATACTCTACATAAGCAGCAGCGGCCTCCAAACTCACTACACTTGTCTGACTTGGGAACAACACAAGGCCAAATATGCCCAAGGCAATCAATCGCTCTTTTTCTAATCCTGACTTTTTCTCCAGTTCAATTTCTAGCATCCTCCATTTCAGACTGGTAGCATTCTTTTCCAAAAACTTTTTCAAGTTGGAGATTCTGAGTCAGTTTTGACAGTTCAGGGATGATCTTGTCAGATCTCAAAGGCAAATAAATCCGATATAGATTGTTTGGAAACCAGTCAACATCCCATATTCCTCCATAGTGGGACATAGGTCTATGCTTCCAAAAGAAAAACACTGGTAGTCTGGATCCTAAAAATGAACTAAGGCTCGCACAGCTGGAAACGTCCATATTTCCTAAAAAATCCATCCTTATCCACATTCTAAAAATGAGTCATTAACTTGTTCACCTCATTCATAATGCAATTCAGGTTCTTGATTGGTGTCATCTTCTTAGCATCGCTTCTAAGGCAGTCTCCTTCAGTCAATTGTGACAGTTCAGAATTTTTCCCATACTCTATGATAGAAGATTTAGTGATGGTGGCCATTTCGTTCACAAGTCCTGGAATTCAAGATGCTTTGGGGTTAGACTTGTTTTGATGCAAAAGAGATTATGGAGCATACAACCTAAGGATATGTTCTAGTTCCTTTACGTGAGACATAGGGTAGGTTTACTATTTGGTCTCTAAAAAAATCTCTTGCTGTCCCAGTGATCTCCCTCATAAAGGCAATATGCGGGTTCAGCAGCAGTGGGATGGCACATGTACAATCACTATCAGTCTAAACACTTAGCAAAGAGTTGGGGTTTACACAAACTTAAACCTTGACTCAAGTCATAAGGCAAGCTGCTAGTTCCCCACTTAACTTAAAGTTAAATGTGTGTGCCCTCAAAAGGATAATAATAATAAAGTGATGCATGATTATACCATGTATGACAGAATGTAAAGATGCATGCTAAAGTTTTTAAATAAAGTATCATTCATATAAGAAAACAAAAACCAACAACACATAGTATAAACAAACAAATTACCAAGCCTAGTCCTAGAGTCCCCAGTGGAGTCACCATCCTGTTGCACCCTCGCGGCGGAGCACGGCATCGCGGCGAACCCTAGATTGGTTTCGGGGTCTTTTGTTTTATTGTGAATAAGGGAGTCGCCACCTAGTATTATGGTCACTAGGAAACTTAACTGGTCTTTTAGAGATTCTAAGGCAAGGGACCGGTTGCGTAAAGGGAAGGTATTAGCACCCCTAGTACGCCCTACCTAAGGTAAGCTGCTTGTGTTTGGTTTTTTTTATGATTACTATGGTGTTGATGTTTTCTAATTCCATCAGTTTTTCTAAGTTTGATTCTAACTAAATTTATTAAGATAGAAATCCAAGGAGATTCCATGTGCTTTAAAAGCTCATTTTCCCCTTAGTATTTCAAGAGTTTGCGACTCGTAAATCGCATGGAGGAGGGACAAAAATTTAGAAATCTAGGGCGCTTTAAAAGCCTATTTAGAAATCTAGGCTCGTAAACCGTGGAGTAAAAAATTGAAATGTCCTCGATTATAATCAAGGCTTCTTTCAAGGATATGTGCGGATTTATTATTCCTAGAAAATTATTTTGGATATTTACCACTCCGGATTTCTTTATCCAAATATTAACAGTGAATAATAAGAAATTATTCACAATAATATTTTGATATTCGTCCTTTAAGGATTTCTTTATCCAAACATTAGCGGTAAATAATAGATGAATCCCCCACAAAATAAGATTTTTTATATTTTTTGAATGTTGGCCAGCACCCTTTGGAGTTTTACAAACATGTTGTAAAATCCAGAAATGAAAGAAAACAATTTTTGTTTTGTTTAAGAAATCCATGCGAAAACACATTTTTCAAAACTTTCAATATTTTTTGTATAAAAAAAGAGCATTCAAAACATGTTAGGGTAGTGGCCGTATACAACACATAAGAAAACATTTTTTTATATATATGTATATTTGTCACATTGCGTCGAAAATTGGGTATTCTAAATACGAGATTGATTTTTTTACAACATAAAAAAATCCAGACCTTGAAATAAATATTCCAAAAAATAAATCTCTCTCTTTCTTTTTTTCTTTTAAAAAATAAGTCCCCGCCGGTCACTTGCCCAAGCAAGTGACCGGCTGGACACAAAAGGGTACAGTTACAGCTTAAGGGTGCAAAGCTGGCGAGTTACTGTTCAAGTGAATTAAATTTCACTTGAACAGTAACACATGCAACCAAGAAATGCATGCAGAATTGAATAACAGACCTGGAGGAAAACGAAGGAGCTGCAGCGATGTTGAAGGCGTGCTGGCTGGTCTGTCCGTGTTCGTCTGTTCCAGCTCTTTTCCCTTTGTTCTCTGCTTGCGTCGGTCTCCTGCGTTCAGCTCTGTGTCTTCGTCCCTTTCTCTCTACTGGTTTTAGCTTTTCTATCCTCTCTTCTGTACTGCAGATCCTAGCGCTGAAACAGGTGAAGGAGATGGCACTGCAGCTTCTGCACACGGCCGGTGGTTACTGATTCTGGCAAAAAAAACAATGGCCACGCTGGTTTTGACCTCTTTTTCCTTGCTTCTTCCTGTTTTCTTCTCTTCTCTTTCCCTCCTTCTTTGTTCTGCTTTCCTTTTCCTTTTTCTCTTTTCACAGTTAACGAATAGAAACTCCTTCTGTTCTCTCTGTCTTATCTCTACTCCCTCTATTCTCTTTTCATTTTTTTCTGCTACTCCCTCTTTTCCTTCTCCTATTGCTTGCCTCTCCGTGGAGATGATGAGGGAGATGGCGATGAAAGCGTGTTATGCTGGTTGAGTTCATGCCCCTGCCCCTGTATTTTTTTTTTCCTTTCGACAGTGTAGTTCTGTTCTCTTTTTTTCCTTTCGTTCCTCTCCTTTCTCTCCTCTTTTTTTCTTTTCTTTCTGCTGCTCCCTCTTTTCCTTCTCCTATTGTCTGCCTCTCCGTGGAGATGATGAGGGAGATGACTATGAAAGCGTGTTATGCTAGTTGAGTTCACGCCCCTGCCTCTGTTTTTTTTTCTTTCGACAGTGTAGTTCTGCTCTCTTTTTTCCTTTCGTTCCTCTCCTTTCTGTCCTCTCTTTTCCTTTTTTTCCTTTAGGTCAGCAGCTGACGCTTCTATATAGCCTATACATGGCTTTGTTTAGGAAACAAATATTACATTTAACTTTAGGGTGTAATATCGGGTGAGTAGAAATAGGAAACCAGAATATTTGGTTCTGATTTTGTGATCAGCAGTGATTTCTTTCCTAGTTAGAGGATGATGCGGCTCTTTTCTTTCCTTCCATAGAGCCAGCTGCTCCCTTTAAAATGAGGCAATAAAAACGTGGTTGCAGTTCCAAAAATCAGGCGTGATGATAATAAAGGAAAAACAACAGGAATTTGCAGAGAAAAAAAAAGGGAAAGAAATCAGATGGAGGGTGCAGCGGCAAAGTCTTTTTTTCCTTATTTGATGTGGTAAAAATCCTCTCATTTATGATGATCCAGCCCCCCCTCTCCAGCTTTGAATATCTTTCTTCAAATCAATCCATCATTTTAGGACTTTTCGATTCAGTCCTTGGTCCAAAAAAAATCCTTCGAATCAGTCCCGCGAATTTGGGAAAAAAATCCTTCTTGCGACAGGAATCCCTGCTTTCACACTAGATATTCAAACGGGAATATCTTGAGCTTCTGATATCGAAATCAAGCGATTCAAAAGCCCAAATTTATCTACGTGTTGATGAAGGAGTCGAAGGGAGATAAAATCGTTTTAAAGAACAGAATCTGGCAGTAATCTGGTTGATCAAAAAGGGTCTCCTGATCTGATTTAGAAACTGACAATGTCGAGAATCCCGATATGACTGAGAGTATGACCTAAGAACAAATCATCACAATTTGTGATGGAAATAGAGTTTTCAATGCAAAAATAGGGTCGTGATCCTTCTCGTGGCAGGAATCCCTGCTTTCACACTAGATATTCAAACGGGAATATCTTAAGCTTCTGATATCGAAATCAAGCGATTCAAAAGCCTAAATTTACCTACGCGTCTAGGATTACAACTTTGATGAAGGAGTCGAATTGAGATAAAATTGTTGTAGATAACAAAATCTGGCAGTAATCTAGTTGGTCAAAAAGGTTCTTGATATAGGTAGGATGCTCAGATATCGTACGAAACCAAGTCAGAATCAGAGCCTAAATTAGAATAAAAAATTGCACAGCAGTAGAACCATTTTTTTAGTGCAAATTCTGAGGGATTTATCCAACCTTAAAAACAAGATAACGAAGGAACGAATTTAGCATTATGAAGACCCCTAGTCAGTCTAAGAAAAGCTGATGATTTTGGCAGCAAGGGGGAAGGATAAAGAGAGCAGAAAACAGCTCAAACAGGGTTTCGAAAAAAAATATTTTTTCTCTACTTTTGTCAATCCTCCAGCAAACATGAGTTAAACTCTTACACGGTTCAAAAGAGGTATACACCGTCTCCAGCACGTGGGGTCCAAAAATGACGAACAACATCAATGAGAATTTTGAAAATTATGGTGCACTAGAAATGGTGGCTGTGAAGTTTGTGCATTATTGTTACCACTCTTCCAACTGAAATTTGAGTGATTTCTTCAACCAGGGTTGTACGTTTGTGAGTATGTATTCTAATTTGGCCTTTGGAAGTTGTTTAAAGCATTGACTTGTTCATCGAGACATTCCTTGAAATAAGATAAAGTTGGATAATGATTGGTTGAGTGTTTATTGGTTTCACAGATTTGACACACAATGTCTTGAACAGATTTCAAGTGACCACTCATTTTCAATTCTAGTGCCTTGACTTTTCTAGCTAAAAATGCAAATTTGGCTTGGAGGTCATGATCTTCCTTAAGGTTGTACATACCTCTACTAGATGTATGAGGTTGAGTTTTACCCGGTGCCTCATAAGTACCTGTAGTGTCCCAATTCTGAGCATTTTCAGCTAACAAGTCCATGTATTCCATTGCTTTATTAGGGTCTTCATCTTCAAAAGTTCCATTACACATCAATTCCACCATTTGCCTATAAAGTTTAGGTGTTAACCCTTCATAAAAATGTGAAACCAATCTCAATGTTTCAGAACCATGATAAGGACAAGTATTAAGCAAGTCTTTATACCTATCCCAACACTCATAAAATGTTTCTAGGGCTTTTAAGTGAATGTGGTGATATGTTTTTTGAAAGAGTTTGTTCTATGAGATGAAAAAAACTTTTTCAAAAACTGCTGTTGCATTTCATCCCAAGCACGAATGGATCCTAACCTAAGATTTTGTAACCATGTTTTAGGTTTATCTTTTAATGAAAAAGAAAAAACTTTAATCTAATGGTGTTCATGCTACAATTTAAGTCATTATAAGTGTTACAAACGTCTTCAAATTCTCTGAAATGCAAGTATGGATTTTCTAGATCTAAGCCAAAAGAAAGTAAAAGTTGAATAATGTCTGGCTTAAAATTGAAGTGAGATGCATCAGGAGGGAAAACTATACATGAGGGTGCACTTGTTCTTGTTGGATTCATGTGGTCTCTAAGTGTTCTAACTTGATTATTCTCATTATGAAGCTACTAGTTATCTTCTTCGGCCATATTTTCTGAAGAGGATGAAAATTTCCTACAAAGTCTACCACTTAATGTGGATGACTAAAATCTCATGCAAGTGCAAAATGTAAAGAAAAAGAAAAAAAATAGAAAAACAATAAAAGTGAAAAGAAAATTAAAATATAAAATTTATACAGTAACTTACCTCCCTGACAACGGCGCCGAAAACTTGACACGATCAAAAGATTGATGTCTTATCCCAAGTGTAGGAGTGTCGAAGTAATAAATAACCCGGCAAGATCGGGGTCGAACCACAGGGAGGTGAACTATATAAAATTATAAACAACAAATGAAAAGGAGTTGAAGAGAACTTTTGAGATGTGATATTGATGTAAGGATTAAATAAGGATAAAACAATTGTCAAGGTTAGAGGATCCACTAATGGTATTTCAAATAAGTATAGTGTATAAACTCTTTTTATTGCTTCAACTGGAAACCACGCACAAAGAAGGTTCCAATCAGATTATAAATTATTTATATAATTATATTAATTATATTATTTGAGTAATGCCAATACTTGTAAATGTGGTCAGATATTCATGGTGATATCTCATGTTAACAACAAATCAAGTTCCTTTCATAGCCTTGTAAATCCCGAGATAATCAAGGTTGGATTAAATTAAAGAAAATAAACTAAATTAAAAAGAAGTGGGGGCAAAACAAATACATTTAAAGAAAATGGGGTGTAAATGCAAATAAAGAAAGGACAGACAGTAACAGTTCAAAAACGAGGCAGTAACAGTTGGACAGTGACAATCCAAATATAAAGAAAGGAATGATAACTAGGATTGGACAAAGAACGACAGTAATAATGAGTGAAATGAGAAAAACATAAAGTACTAAGAAATGACTGAAAGAAAGACTTATTGGTTGTTGATATGGTTATTATAAAACATATCCTCATTGAGTGTAGAAAATTTATGAGATAAACCTGTTATTTGCAGGATGGACCACAGGCGCGGTGCAACAGCAGCAGTAGGGGAGCACGAGTAGAGCTTCTATTACAGGTAGGTGAATCACACCTTTACCTTCTACGTAAATTCCATGTTTTTAATATATATTACTGATGTGAAATGTGAATTACCGAATGTATGTGTACTCGAGGGAAAAGATTGTTGTGTGAATTGCTAAGTGATGAAATTATCACTGACAAATGAAATATGAGAAGTGTGATTTGAGGCATAAACTAGCATACGGATAAGGGGATCGCCAAGTTTATATTATACTTATTCTTACACCATTAGTGTACGCTTTTCACCTTGACAAAATTAACTTAGCTAAACATCATGAAAAAGAAAAACATGAATAAACAATTATATAAGTTAACTAAGTATAGTAAGGGAAATGAAAAGCATAAACAAGAGATTAATAAAACTTGAACATTACAAAATACAAAGAGAGAGAGTAAGAGCAAGATCTTGATCTGAACACCAAGATATCTAAATGTACGTCAAATGTCTCCTTTTATAGGCTAAAATTCAGAACTATTGATTTGATGACTAATTATTCAGTAGGTGACCACCTTTTGACTTGGTAACAACCATTATCTTCTTATCTGAACAAAACATCATTGCGAACATTATAATTTGAACAGATAATTGTCATGAACGTTCTAGGAATTTATCTAAGCTTTCCAACAAAACAAAAATGAGCTCATTTAGACTTTTAGAGCTCGACACATATGGGCTGAACACTGAAAAGTGTCTGGGCTGCAGAACAGATTCTAAGTTATCTTTTGTTGTTACAATTTGAACTTTAAAACGGTCATTTTGAATCTTGGACTCTTCATGAAAGTTTTAGGCCTATGTCTTAACTTGCCATTCATATAAACGAGACCTAAATCCATATTCTACAGCTTCAGTTATGATCTAATAACTAAATGATGTTCCAGTTTGAAATGAACCAACATCTCTTCTTTAAACTTAGCCCTCTCTTTGTGTTTTTTCACTTTCGATAGTTAAACACATCAATCTGATTCTAGAATATCTAGGATATTAATTTTAGATTTTTATTATTTTCTTATTCTTTTGTTTATTATTACTTATTTGGGTTAATTTTGTAAGTGGCCTCAAATCAGCCCATATATGGAATCCATTAGGGTTATTTGAAACATTATAGAAGTTTTTTGTTTGCTAAAAAGTAGAAGATGATGAATTGATAAAATAAACTTGTGTTTTGCGTGATGCAACATGTTATCTTTTCTGGGACACAGATCAAATCTGACTTATCAAGGTATAACTGACCTTGTGGCATCATTCGTTTCAATTCCAATACTGCTGGTGCCTTTGGAAACGTTCATTGGATCACACTTCTCAAACCTGATTCTCGACTTTCTTAGGGAAGTGATGCAAACCTCGTGATCACGTGGTCACGCAACCACAATCAAGATTGAGATTTGATCCCGAAAAGCTGAAATAGGTCTGATAGGAGTGTGACACAATGAAAACCTGCCCCAAGGCACCAACACTATTGGATTGAGTAGAATGACGCCATGCAGCCAGTTAATCTTCGGTAAGTCAGATTCAATTCGTTCAAGAACTGAAGAATGCAAGAATCACTCTCACACGTTAAAACTGAAAAATTCAGAAGTAATTATCATCAAAGCTGCCGAAATTTTGGCTTACATGAGTTTAAATACTTCTTGAAAAGTTAACCCTAATGGACCCCTTATATGGACTTAAATAAGGTCCACTTAAAACTGACCCAAAACCCTAAACTGAAAAGCCCATAACTTAGTCCAAACAAGCATTGGATCCTAACTGAAAACAAAGTATTAATTAAGCCCAAACAAGCCTTGGGTTGTAGCTAACAAAATAAAACAAAGCCCATAATATTAAATCCAAGTTCTGTCATGAGAAGAAGAGAAGGAGGTAAAATTATTATAGAACTGATTCAAGGCTTATTTATAGCCTTCCGTGCAACCCCTTAATCCTAAAAACAAAAGGAAAAGGTAGCCACCCATGTTGTTTCCAAGTTGTAGAAGGATTCTTTTGTTTCCTTTGTTGTCCTCACCTCTTGGCCCAAATAAGGTTGTGTGGAACCCTCTTGCACATGGATAAGATGTACTAGGGTCTCCTCTTGATACTCTAATGGACCTTTCAATTCTGACTTGGTTGAAACAAATGAAAACCAATGCATTCAATGCCTCTTTCAATACCCTTGTCTTGGACCGAGTCATTGGACCATTTGGAACATGTAATGGGTCCTTGCTAGTGTTTCTGGGCTGGTCCACATCAGGAAGTATCATCTTCGCATCAGTACAAGTTTAACCTTAGATTCCTTATAGTAGGCATTCAGTTATGTGTTTGAGATTGATTGTTGATACGGTTAAGCATATGGTTCAGATTTGGGTTTTTCATGATGGTGTTTTACGTAGGGATGCATTCGGTCATATTAAGGTTCTTATGGATGATGGGTTCCACCCAATTCTTTTGATGGGTAATTCGACCATATCATGACAGGCCATGCATGAGAGTTTTTGGGGAGCAAAGAAAGTTTATTTGAAATGTATTTTGGGTTTCATTTGGTCCCTATTAATGAACATGTATTGGGCCACATGGGTTCCAAAGTTGGCTTGGGTTAATTAAGATGCTGGGATCATATCAGAAATGTTTAGGGTTGATTTTTTAATTCTACAAAGACTTAAATCAGCAAAATATTCAACTAAAATTCAAGGAAATTTCGTTCATTACTTTCCCTATTATTTAGGAGAATATTTATAAAAAAAGGAGGAAGTTTCCTAGTCAACAGAGGATGTTAGGGGGCTGCCAGATCTGATTTCCTAAACTAGGAAGAATTAATTAATGATTCTCCTAGTTTAGGAAGAAAAATAAATTAGCAGGTGTAAAAGAGGGAGATTTTCTTCATTAATTTTCATGTAAAGTAAGAAAACCAAGAATAACAATGCAAGAAGACTTCATAATCAATTCCGCATTCATATAAGTTTTCCTAGTCTATTTGAGACTTTTTATGGGTAGAAAATCTGATTCTAGCATATTTAGGATATTAATTTCGGATTTTTATTAATTTTTTCTTAGTGTTTGATTTATTATTACTTATTTGGGTTAATTTGTAAGTAACATCAAATTAGCCCACATATGGGATCCATTAATTTGAAACATTCTACAGTTTTTTGTATGCTAAAATGTAGAAAACGATGAATTTATGTTCGGGTTAATTTTGTAAGTGGCCTCAAATCAGCCAACATATGGGATCCATTAAGGTTATTTGAAACATTGTACAAGTTTTTTGTATGCTAAAATGTAGAAATGATGAATTTATGTTTGGGTTAATTTTGTAAGTGGCCTAAAATCAGCCCACATATGGAATCCATTAGGGTTATATGAAACATTCTACAAGTTTTTTATATGCTAAAATGTAAAAAACAATGAATTTATGAAATAAACTTGTGTTTTGCATGATGCAACACGTTATCTTTGCTGGGACAAATATCAAATCTGACTTATCAAGGTATAACTGACCTTGTGGCGTCATTCATTTCATTTCCAATAGTGTTGGTGCCTTGGGACAGGTTTCCATTCGATCACTTCTTAAACCTAATTCTAGGCTTTTTTGGGGAAATATCATCTTCGCATCAGTACAGGTTCATCATTAGATTCCTTATAGTAGGCATTCACTTACGTGTTTGAGGTTAGTTGTTGATACGGTTCAACATATGGTTCAGATTTTAGTTTTTTACCTAGGGATACATTCGATCATGTTAAGGTTCTTATGGATGATGGGTTCGACCTAATTCTTTTGATGGGTAATTCGGCCATATCAAGACAGGTTATGTATGAGATTTTTGGTCAGCAAAGATAGTTTATTTGGAGTGTAGTTTGGGTTCGATTTGATCCTTATTAATGAACATGGGTTTGGGCCACATTAGATCCAAAGTTGGCTTGAGTTAATTAAGATGTTGGGATCAGATCAAATTTGTATGAGGTTGATTTTCAAGGAAATTCCATTCATTATTTTCCCTATTATTTAGGAGAATATTTATGAACAAATGAGAAAGTTTCCTAATCAACAAAGGATGCCAGGGGGGCTGTCATATTTGATTTCCTAAACTAGGAAGGATTAATTAATGATTCTCCTAGTGTAGGAAGGAAACTAAACTGGCAGGTATAAAAGATGGAGATTTTCTTCATTAATTTTTCATGTAAAGTAAGAAAACTAAGCACAACAAGGCAAGAAGACTTCATAATCAATTCTGCATTCAAATCAGATTTCCTATTCTATTTAGGACTTCTTATTTGTGGCAAATCTGATTCTAACATATCTACGATATTAATTTCAGATTTTTATATTTTTTTTTTAGTTTTTGATTTATTATTACTTATTTGGGTTAATTTTGTAAGTGGACTCAAAGCAACCCACATATGGGATCCATTAGGGTTATTTGAAATATTATAGAAGTTTTTTGTATGCTAAAAAGTAGAAGACGATGAACTTGTGAAATAAACTTGTGTTTTGCGTGATGCAACACGTTATCTTTGCTGGGACAAAAATCAAATCTGACTTATCAAGGTATAATTGACATTGTGACCTCATTCTATTAAATTCCAATAGTGGTGATGCTTGGGTTAAGTTTTCATTGTGGAAATATCATCTTCAGCTTAGGGAAATATAATCTTCGTTGGGGGTTGCTTGGCCATGTGATCAAAAGGTTCACATCAATGCCGTACAAAATAACAAATATGATAATGGTGCTTAAAACCAAATAAAGAAGACAAATAAAAAAGAGTCTAAGCCCGACACTAGGGGCATGATAAACCATTTGGCAAAGTCCAACCCTATGATTCAAGAATCCTTAGACCAAAAGGAATGTTTGCGAACGAGGACTAGAGATTCTTAATCTTGAGATCTTTTAAACACCTTTCGAGCCTACAAATACCATTTCTTTTATAACCAAGAGCCAAAACCCACATTACATTCCCAATAAAGCTCTTTCTAATCAAAGGCATGCAATCTGGATTGGTAAGCAATGCTTTTCTATTTGAAATATGCTTTTCAAGAAACTTCGGTTATGTCTTATAATCATACAAGTAAAATAAATTGCTTCTAAAACTTTTTAAAGCCTTTGCAACTCTCAAGGAATTTTTGTGAAACAATTTTGTTTTTAAAATAACATCAAAATGGTTTTTGTGTTTGGAAATGGCTTTGGAATTCGAAAGATCTCTTATGAAAGCAACCTTTTTATGAAAAAACTAGACACTTCTGCACAACAACATCCCTGCAAAAATCCAAGCAAAAAAAATAGGATACAATACTTGGGGCATGATCAAACTAAGGGCAACTCAATAAACATAATAAGGTTGGTTCCACGATTCCTTTTCTAGGAAAACAAAGAATAGGAAGCGAAGCTCACGATCTTTGAGATAAAGGTTTTCAGACAATGAGGTATACTGATATCATTTGATATCGTCTCTTTCTAGATGTCAAGATCACAAGAAATGGCTCGGGTAAGTGAAAGCAAAAAGCCATGAAAGCTTGCTATGAGGATCAAAGCTTTGAAAAAAAAAGTCCATGAAGAAAGGGGACCTATATTTCTTAGGTAAGAATACATGCATATTAATCACAATGCATTTTATCTCAAAGGAGCCCAAGGGAAAAATCCTTAATGGACTCGAAATTTTATAGCAAAAAAGACCCAGCAACGGTCCTGCTATTTAAAAATCAACAAAGTTTTTGGCAACAACATTTTTCACACTTTTTGAGGTGCTTTCTAGCCCTCATCCATCAGATAGTGCACTTTCTAGCCAAATCCTTTTCTTTTTGTGTTTGCTTTCTTGCTCTTGCATACCGAATAGTGTGCTTTCTAGCCCTATCTATTTTTTTTCTAAGTGCACGCTTTCTAGCCCTCATCCATTAAATAATATGCTTTCTACCCTTAACATAGTAGATAATATGCTTTCTAGCCCTTACCTACAAGATAATGCCATTTCCCGCCTTATCTATTTTCTTTTAGAATGCGTTTTCAAACCCTCATTTCTAATACTTTTTGAAGGATTGATCATTTATTGATCTGGTGAATGCACAATCTTTCATCTTTTCTTCTTTACAAGCTTACTATCTAAAATTCCTTACGAAACTTTCTATCGTAAGCATTGTGAAGAGGGGGCAACTATCATAACCTAATTTTGAGTTCCTCCAGAAAAACATTATCTTCTTTAAAAAAATGAAAAATGAAAGCAACAAAAAAATATAAAAATATAAAAAATACTTGCAGCTTGAGAAGATGTTGAGAAAGGTTGTAGGAATATAGAAGAACTAAATTGGGACATCGGATAAAATTGGAAGCCCAATTGTACCTCATTATGTCCAAGATTGAAAGACAACGTAGATTTAAGGTCAAAATAAATGACTATTAGATGAATTTACATAGCATAAAAATTAAGTCTAATGACTTAATTAGATTTTTAATAGCCAAATTGATTTAATCATGGCCCAATTAAAAGGTTTAATTAAATTTAAGAAATAATTTTGGTCAAATTAAAAGATTTAATTAAGTGCAGGGACTTAATTGGACTTTTAATGGGTCAATTAATCTTATTAGGGACCTAATTAGTGAAAAATTAAGTTTAGAAGCCTAATTTGGGCTTAATTAAAAAGATTAAAATTTTAAAAGACCAAATACGAGAGTGTTCTACAAGTCCAATGCCGAAGATGAAGTATGTATTAAAAGAAGAAGATACAAACATTATAAGGGGCATACCCCAGATTTACAATGAGAACAGAAACATAAAACAACAGATGGCTACAAGCTAGCCACCGACCATAAAACTGAAACCTCACTAGATTCGTTAGGGAAACAATACAACCAACTAACTAACAAATTAAGAATCTATGGTATTCACCCTCCAAGCTCGTTGGATCCTTTTGTTTTCATTTGTTGGTACGACATTCCTCATCAAATCAAGCTTATCACGAATGATATATTCGATTTGATTAAAGACCAAATTCGAAGTTCTAGACATTCCAGCAAAGATCCTTGCATTCCGTTCTTGCCATACATGATACACTGTAGCTGCGAAACTCAGTTTTCGAGAAAAATTGACGAAACTCTTGCCATGCCAAGAGACAGTGGCCCATCGAATCCATTCATCCCAGCCTTTGTCATTCTTGGAATGTCGCATCTGTCACAAACATCCCACCAGATCGCTTTAGTATAGGAGCATTCAAAGAACAAGTGGTTGTGATCCTCATTGTTGCGGAGACAGAGTGAGCATCTATTGGGACCATGTATACCAAACCGATGAAGTTTATCTTGAGTTGTGAGTTTCTGTTGGACAGCCATCCATAGAAGAAATGAATGTCTTGGAACAGCATTCTTGAACCACACAATGTCATGCCATTCAACCATCTGACGATGACGTCTTAGTTGTTCCCAAGCTACTTTGATCGAGAATCTGTGATTTGGCGAATCCAACCAAACTATCTCATCCTTTTGCCCCATCTTAGGATTAGAATTGGAAGGAATAGCTTCTATAATGGGGTGCCAGCCAATAGCTTGGGTGGTAGGAGTTTTCCATTCTGAGTTATGAATTAGCACTTTCACCCTCGCGTTCTTGGCCATACCTGAATCATAGATAAATCTTTCCCCGTAAGAATCCGTGAGTGGGCTGTGAGGATGCCAATTGTCAAACCATAGAGAGGTTGTCATTCCATCTCCTATGATGTACTTCATCTTCGGCCATGCTAAGGATCTGAGCTTTAGAATCTTTCCCCAAGCCCAAGAGCAATTCTGTGGCGTCTTGATTGTCCAGAAATTCCTACCTCGCAACAGATTGGATCTGATCCAAGTAGACCATATTGAGCCATCTGAGTCATTGCACAGGTTCCAAATGTGTTTCAACAAAGCAATCTTGTTCCATTCTGTTATCCTTTTTATTCCTAGCCCCCCCTCCTTTTTTGGAAGACATACCTGATCCCAAGCCACTTTAGCCCCAGTAGTTCTCATATCTGAACCTGACCAAAGAAAGGATTCATAATTTGCTCCACATTTTTAATTACTTGCCCAGGTAAGAGAAAGAGAGATGCCCAATATACCTGTATGGAATATAAGACTGAATTAATCAGTTGTACCCGTCCTGCATACGAGAGTGTTCTACAAGTCCAATGTCGAACTTTAGAGGTGATTCGATCCACGAGGCCCTTACAATAAACAGCCTTTAGTCTGGACGAGAGAAGAGGTACTCCCAAATATTTCATAGGGAGCTCCCCCTCTCTAAACCCAAGAATATGAATAATTTGTTCCCTCTCAGCATTTAACACACCGCTCAAGAAGATGTCACTTTTGTTTGGATTTGGATACAGACCTGATAGGTCTTGAAACTTTGTGAGCACAGTTCTGATCATACGAATTGAGTTTACATCCCTGTTGCTAAAAATCATCAAGTCGTCAGCAAAACAAAGATGAGAAATTTTGTCCTTCTTGCATCTCCAGTGGAACTTGAATTCTTGGTTGGCACTCATCTTGCAGAATAGCCCCGAAAGGATTTCCATACACAGGACAAACAAATATGGGGACAATGGATCCCCTTGTCTCAGCCCTCTTCCCCCTTGAAAGTAACCTGCAAGCTCACCATTGACGTTGATAGAGAATTGACATGATGTAACACAAACCATGATCCAATCAATTACTGTTCTAGGGAATCCCATTTTTATTAACACAGCGTCAACGAAATCCCACCGCACCGAGTCGTAAGCCTTCATCAGATCAACTTTCATAGCACAACGAGCAGGTCCCGTAGATTTATGATAGCCTTTCATTAGTTCCTGAGACAACAGAATGTTGTCACTGATTCTCCGTCCTGAGATAAAAGCAGTCTGATATGGACCAACTAAGGATGGCAAAACAACTTTGATTCTCCCAGCTAGAATCTTAGCGATGCATTTGTACACTGTATTGCAGCAAGATATAGGACGAAAATCTGTCAACCTTGTAGGATTAGCAACTTTAGGAATAAGGGAAATGGATGTAGCATTCATTTCTTTAAGCAGTCTACGAGTCTGAAAGAAGGATCTAACAGCGTTGATTACATCTTCCCCAACTATGTGCCACATTCTTTTGAAGAAACCTGCGTTAAAGCCATCTGGACCAGGGGCTTTGTTGTTCTTCAAACTAAACATAGCATGCTTAATCTCCTCCCTTGTTACATCTTGTGCGAGTACTTGTTGTTGCGTTGAGGACAGTTTCAAGTTAATTGCCGATTCCATCACTTCCTCTTTCAGAACCCTAGGCATCTGATCCACTCCTAACACACGATGGAAGTATGCAATTACTTCTGATTTGACTGCCGCGTGTCCTTCGACAACCTCTCCATCCTCCCTTGTAAGTGATAGAAGCTTATTTCTATTCTGTCTTCCATTTACTGATTTGTGAAAGTAGCTAGTATTCTGATCCCCCAAGCTAAGCCATTGTATCCTTGCTTTCTGTTTGAAAAAACTCTCTTCAGCCCTGACGGTAGAAGCGTATTTACGAACAGCATCCCTTTCTCGCATGCACAAAATTGGATTCTCATGCGCTGTATGCAGAGCCTGTTGAGCCTTATCCATTTCGTTTTTTGCATCTTTAACTCTATCTGAAATGTTGGAGAAGTGAGCCATGTTGAAAAGTTTCAATTCCTGCTTTAGCTTTCTTAGTTTGCAACACAGCTGATACATTGGACAACCCCCCGAATTCTGATCCCATACCTTCTTCACCAAGGGCATGAACTCGTCATGATCCATCCACATATCGAAGAATCTGAATGGTTTCTTTATGTTCTGATCATTGCCAATAACCTTTACCACCATAGGAGAATGGTCTGACATACTCGAAGGCAAAAATCTCGCTTCTGATAAGGGGAAGTTCAGATTCCACTTCTCATTGACAAGCACTCTATCTAGTTTCCGCATAATCAGATTCTCAGGACATTGGTTCGACCAAGTATAATGCATACCTGAATACTGAAGATCATCTACTTTCGCTTCTCGAATACATGTATCCAATCTGTCCATAGAACCAGCCCACGTAGTAGACCCTCCTAACCTGTTCGACTGGTTGCGGATAGCATTAAAGTCACCCATAAGAATCCACGGGGTTGACTCCCATCCATCACTACGACTCACTATATCAGACCATAATGCCTCACGTAAGGAAGCACTATTGTCTCCATAAATAATTGAAGTATTGAAAATGATATTGGTAGCTAATATAGTGACAGAAACATGAATAGCCTGATCTGACATTCCAACAACATCCACCTTCACCGTATCAGCATTCCAACAAACCCAAATACGACCACGACAAGAGAAATCATAATTATACAAGAAGGACCAAGAACGCATAAGAAGTTTAGAAACATTATCTTTATTCTTGTCTTTAACTCGAGTTTCAACCAAGCCAAAAAAGAGCTATCCTCTCTTGATGGATGAGCCGACGCAATTCTGAATGCTTTATAGGATCATTCAAACCTCTAATATTCCAACATCCAATAATCATAGGAAAATAGAGAGGAGTACAAACAGCAACACAAAGATTACCTTGACGTGCCTCCTGGAGAGGAGCCAGATTTCTGATTCTTCTTTGAAGAGGCTTTTGAACCCTTTTTCTTTTTCTCTAGAGAGTCTATAGCCTTAATAGCTAACTGATTAACAGTTTCCCTTTCGGTGGAATTCAGGGTTTGAGGGGTTGTCAGGATCGTTGACGTTAACTCCTTATCGGTTCGTTCCCCATCTGTATCATCTCCCATTGCGTCCATATCTTGATCTAAAGCAGTACTTGCAGCCGCTTGCTCCTGTTTCATGTCTTCTCGTAAACTCGTCAAGACAAGAGGAGAGGAAGGATTTTCATCTTCATGACAAGCAGCATTGCGCACATCTGATGCCGCATGATCATTCATATTACAATCAGACATATGCATACCAGATGTTGAACAACCATTCTCATTACAATTACCCACTTTAGATGCCAAGGGAGCATTCTCCCCACTCACAGAACCCTTGTTCCGTTTACTAACTACCTGCCACTGAAACTGATTCTGCTTGTTATCCGCAGATTTAGAGTTCATAGCTCCTAGATTCCTCTTACCCTCTGCCACCACTTTAAGATTATCAATGTTCTTAGTAGCACATAGCGCTGTGGTGTGTCCAAAGACATTGCAATTACTGCACTTCGACGGTATCCATTCGTACTCAGCTGAAATTGTTATGAATAACCCATTTGGACAGCGAAGATCATATTCCTTAACCAACGTCTTCGAAGCATCTATCTCAACGCAAACTCTTGCATAACTAAGCCTTTTTCGCAACAAATCATTGATAATAGGCCTTAAGCCATGTGGTCTTAGGCCTTAAGCCTAATAGGCCCCACCCATGTGGTCGGGCCAAACCCAAACCCAAACATAAGGACGTGTTTGGCACACCCCATTTGTCCTTAAGGTATAAGGCCTTGTTTGGCTACTTATGGCATGTTTGCGAAACACGTTCTTAAGACATTTTTTAATGCTTCTGATTTTAGGCTAAGGGTGTGTTTGGAAAACATGTCCTAAGCCTTTTTCCTTTTAGCTTTGATTTGTCTATATTTTGTGTCTAGCTAAATAAACCCTTAAAATTTTCAAAAAAATCTTAAAAAATTCAATGACCATTTTGAAATTATTTTTTGGTCACTCATGTGTTTACCCAAAACTTTTATCTAATATCGGGTTGTAGACTTACACTGTAAGATACGGACACGGTAATAAAAATACCTGATTTGTCTTCAAAACTTCAAAAAAATTACTTTTTTTCAAAAAACATAAAAACATGTTTTTCTTCGAGAATTTCATTTAATATTGGGTTGTAGACTTACATTATAAGATATAGACCCAATATTAAAAAATACTTAGTTTTCTCTGAAATTTTGAAAAATCATGGAAAACAATTCTCTTATTTCAAGAGCACAAAAATATGTTTTGTTTTCGTGCGTACGACCAAATCCTAAACATTTTCTAAAAAAATAAAATCCCATTTTTATCAATCTTTAAAAATAAAAAATGAATATCATAACCAGTTTATAATTATCCATTAGGGTTTGGCTAAAAAATAAAAAATCCCACAACAATTAATTTGTTAGTTAATATTAGGAGTATTAGTATTTATTTGTAGACTCTAATATTTAGCGGTATAAAATTACATTATAAAGAATGACTTTAGGTATTAAAAAAAAATAAGCTTTAGAATGGTTAGGATTTAACCTAATAAGGTAAAGGACTTACTCACGAAAGAAAATCTGTCTTGGACCTTAAATGAGACCAACAAATAGAAACATGACTTAAATTAACAATCAATCAACAATGCAGCTTACCTTAGGGATGGTGCACTGGTGGTGATGCATCTTCCCCCTGCATAACTAGTCATCTCACCCAGACTCTCATAGACCATAGGTTTCCTAGTGACCATGATATGGGAACTTCCTGTAATCATAACTTTATTATTAACTCAAAACCCCTTCAATTCCAGGAGGTGATTCGTCATTTGACGTCGTGCACATCATAACAGTGATGTTGTTTCTAGAAAGATAGGAACCACTATATTGTTGGTTCCAAGTGGATGGAACCCATTGTGATGTTATTTCCTGAAAGATAGTAACCATTGTGTTGTTGGGTTCCAAGTGAACGAAAGTTGTTGTTTCCAAATGAATGGAAATCATTGTTGATATGGTTCAACATTGTGACATGACCCAAACAAGATCAAATTTGGATTTTGGCGTAAATTTTTTTACCGTCTAGTTTTATGCTATTGAGCATAACTCTAACTTCAACCATTGGATTGAGCTGAAACTTTACCAGAAGATTCCAGAGGTATTTTTGTATGTTGCAATAATTTTTCAGGTGAATCGGAGTTTGGAAAGGACTTGCGATATAGGTCAAAAACAGACTGTATAAATTTTGTTATTTACTTTCTTTTGACCTGTGGACTTCCTATTTGGCAAGGATCCTTTTTCTAAAAGGATGTGGCAGATTGTTTTGGAAATTTCTAGTTTTACAAGAATCTTTAATGAGTTGAAACATAATTTTCAAGAGTGACAACGATTCATTATTGTTCCAGAATCCTTCTCTTATAAGGATTCCTTATTCATCCTAGTTACACAAGGAAAGAAACGTTGGTGCTATTTAATGACAGATTAGTTATTTTTATTATTTTCTTTCATGTTTGGGCTTATTTAAAACTTTGTTTTGAGCTAGGATCTAAGGCTTGTTTAGATCAGGTCATGGGCTTTTCAGTTTAGGGTTTTTAGGTAAGTTTTGTATGTGGGTCAGTTCAGCCCACAAGGATAGATCCATCAGGGTTAATTTTTAAAAACTATTTAAACACATGTAACCTAATTTTTGGCGGCCATTGATGAATATTACTACTAAATTTTTCAGTTTTAACTTGTGAGAGTGATTCTTGCATTCTTCAGGTTACTGGTGCATTGGGGCAGGTTTCCATTGTGTCACCCTCTTATCAGACTTTTTTTGGCTTCCCGGGATCAGATCTCAATATTGATTGTGGGTTGCGTGACTACGTGATCACGAGGTTTGCATCAATTGTATTGTTATTTCCAATGAATGGAAGCCCTTGCAATAGCCTCAATTGTAAAACGAAAACCATTGTATAAGACAATGAACCAATATTTAAAAGTGTATGTTATAAAGGGTTGACTTTGCAACCAAAGACTCAAAATATTGTTTGATGTGCTATTAAATCAAAACAAATGTTATTGAGATAATGTAACAAACAATTGTGATACCTAGAAAATAGAAAAGTGGTGTCTTAATCTTGTATGCTTTTCCTAGAACTCCCATTTAATAATAATAACCATTAGTGTTTATCCCTTACTATTTTGAAAATTCAATTATATACATCTCTATACCATACAAAATACTAAAATTCCAATTTCATGTGTTAAGAATTATTTTTCTAAGCATCCTTACAATATAAGAGTTTTATTCCTTTCAACCATCACTAGCATAACATGACACATCCATACAACATGTTTCCTACACATTTATTCAAATCAAACAACCAAAGTAATTCTTCTTTTGGCCAGCCCTATCATAAGATTTTTACCCAAAATATCTCTTCAATAATTCTTATTATTTCACTTCATTTAATACTAGTATCATGCTACAATAACAATCATACCATTGCATAACAATTTCTCCATTTACAATCATAAAGACATAATTCACATACACTAATAATTAAACCACATTGAAATATAATGGCTAAATTCATCTCAAATCATCATTCTCATATCAATATACATCAATTACATGCAATTAACAAGCACAAAAATAAATAAATTACATCAATCTCATAATTCCTCACTTTGGCTAGTCATAACAACCAATCACACCATAAATTTTTCTTTGTTATTTTGACCCATATCTACACCATCAAGCATCTTTCCATGCTAAGTTAACAATTTAATAACTAATTTTTCTTTTCCCTAAATTTTGCCCAACTCTAATTCTTTAAATCAGTTATTGAACCCGACCCTGCCCAGTAGGTTGACCCGGGACTCGGTTAACTCGATGATTGTACCGGTCTGGGTTTAATAAAAGACCGGCCGGGGCAACAACCCGTAAAATCCAGTTGACCCGGGCAAACCCGGACGAGACCCGTTGGATATTGTATCAAGATTTGGTGATAAAGGGTCGATGGTGTGGTTCTCAAGGAGAGTGAAGAGAGTTACAGCTGCTGGCCAGAGCTGGAAGAAGAGACCTTGTGATAGGAGTTGTTTGATTATCATCTTTGACTTGATCGAATGGATTTTATGCTGTTGTACTTCCAGTGCTGGTGTATATGTTGTAGTTTAAAGAATCCATTTTGGTTGTCTGGTAGAAGGATATTGATGGGGTAAGTCATCTTTAGAGTCTTTTTCTTGCTGTTGAAGAGTTGTCATGCGCCGTCGAGGCAGAAGCTTTAACTTTCTTTTTGGTGTTGCTGCTTGATAAATTAGGGCTTTAATTTCGAAAGGGTTGTTATATACATGTTGACTATGCGTTGGTGAATTTTCCATCTTGCCGGCGTCTTGTTTTGCCAACAAAATTAAATAAATTACTGTTGGAGAAAGGCTTATTCACCTTCGTATTTACCTTTGTATTTATAAATTAATACGAGTAAAATAGAAGAATTTGTTATATTTGCCCCTCTAGTGACACGGGCAAACTTGGGTGAGATTTTTTTTAAAATGTGATTTTTCTTCTAGACTCTTCTTTTTGTATATTTTTTAGTTGATAATAAACCCAAAGTTTACTATATAAATACTAGAAGAATGTTTTATTTTTTCAATGGAGGATTTGAAACCCTTTAATATATATACTCTATGTTCCTAAGAAAAAAGTTATTTTTTCAATGTGGGATAAATTTCATTATTTTCAACATGTATAACCTATATTTGCATGGATTTTTTCATATGAAATATTAAAATTCTAAATATATTTTTTTAATTTTTCCGGGTTGATCCGGGTGGACCTGGGTTGACTCATAAAACTTCAAAACCCGGCCCCTTAGCTGGGTCGACCCCCTGACCGGGTTTAATAACTATGCTTTAAATTAGGGATTTCCTATAACAAAAAAGGTTAAGAACTTGAATCAACACTAATCTTCTTGGTCAAAGATCGTATTACCTTTAAGTTTTATGCTCAATTGATGTTTACATTACAAAATTCTTGTCACTTCTTCTTCTTCCCTTCAATTCCTTTGCTTTCTCCCTCTTGCTTTGTTAAATTTGCCCCTTCATCTCTCAAACTCTTTGGGTTTGCTTCTTTTTAAAAAAAACAAATCACTTACAATCTCTCTCTCAATTCTCATTTAGGAAATCTCATAGTTTTTGCAAGAATGAAGGAGGGTAATGTTTGTTTTTCTCACCTAATTATGTGAACCTCGTGGTTACGTGGTCACGCAACCCACAATCAAGATTTAGATCTGATCCTGAAAAGTCGAAATAGGTCTGATAGGAGTGTGACACAATAGAAACCTGCCCTAAGGCACCAACACTATTGGATTGAGTAGAATGACACCACGAAGCCAATTAATCTTTGATAAGTCAGATTCAGTTTGTTCAAGAACTGAAGAATGCAAGAATCACTCTCATACGTTAAAACTGAAAAATTCAAAAGTAATTATCATTAAAACTGCTGAAATTTTGGCTTACATGAGTTTAAATAGTTCTTGAAAACTTAACCCTAAAGGACCCCTTACGTGGACTTATATGAGATCCACTCAAAACTGACCCAAAGCCCTAAACTGAAAAGCCCATAACTTAATCCAAACAAGCCTTGCATCCTAACTGAAAACAAAGTATTAATTAAGCCCAAACAAGCCTTGGGCTGTAGCTAACAAAATAAAATAAAGCACCTAATATTAAATCCATGTTCTGTCATGAGAAGAAGAGAAGGAAGCAAAATATTACAGAACTGATTCAAGGCTTATTTAGCCTTCCATGCAGCCCCTTAATCCTAGAAACAAAAGGAAAAGGTAGCACCCATGTTGTTTCCAAATTGTAATAGGATTCTTTTGTTTCCTTTGCTGTCTCACCTCATGGCTCAAATAAGGTTGTATTGGACCCCTCTTGCACTAGGGTCTCCTCTTGATACTCTAATGGACCTTTCAATTCTGACTTGGTTGAAACATTGAAAACCAATGCATTCAATGCCTCTTTTAATGCCTTTGTCTTGGACCGAGTGATGCGGATCAGCCCAACACCAAGCGTAATCATGCCAACGACCCATTATAGGTGCCAATTGGGCCAATCACAAGAGCTAGGGCAAAGAAGCTTAAAGAAGAATTGAATAGGCCTGTTTAGAACTTATGGAGCAAGATGGACATAGAGGGGTTTAGGACATTTAAAGAGCAAGAAGGACAGCCTTTAATTCATCTAGTTCAGGTCCAGGAAGAGCCCAATTCGTGTGGAACAAGGGGTTGATATGTCCGACCCAATACCAGCCTTGTTAGGCCTTTTTTTTCCTAATGCTACAAGGATAAAAAGTCAGCCATTTATTCTCCTGATTAAGTAAGGAAGTTGGCCATATCTTATTCCTAAAGAGGGGAGGACTATTAAATGGTTTTCCTAACAGAGGAAGGAAAGTAATTAAATCAGCAACAAATGAGAAATTTTGTTTTCTTATTTGTCCAAGATAAATAAGGAAATACAAGCTAATCAAGGACATCAAAGGAAAGGGGGCAGCAACACAAATTTTCTAAATCGGATTTTTCCTAGTTTATGTATAACTTCTTAAAGGGTGACAAATCTGATTCTAGCATATTTAGGATGGTAATTTTCGGATTTTTATTATTTTTATTATTTTCTTATTGGTTTTTGGGTTATTATTACTTATTTGGGTCAATTGTATGTGGACTTTATATAAGTCCATCTAAGGTGGGTCCATTAGGGTTTCTTTAAGTCTAGAGTCAGTGTAAATAAAGGCATAACCAAACATTTACGATTACGCAATTTTCAGATCAATAAACTTCTTTGCTGCACTTCTTGTGTGTTGGTGGGATAATCTCCCTTCCTTGGTTCTCTAAAGAACTGAAAACGACTTATCGAAGAATAATTGTCTTCGTGGTGTCATCCTTATACTTCTCGTTCGCGAATCAATATTCGTTGGGTGGGGGTCTCCCTTTCCAATAGTGCTGGTGCCAAGGTACAAGTTATCTTTGTGTCACACTCCTATCAAACCTGATTTACTTGGCTTTCTAGGAATTGATGTCTTTGTGTGTAAGTTGTGTGACCATGTGATCACGACGTTCGCATCATCTACGCACTCTTCTTTTCTCACCCTTTCTTTCTTCTCTCCACTCCCAGCCTCCCTTTTATTTTTTTCTTTTTCGTCGTGACCCTCCCCTAATTTCCTAAGGGCCGAAACTTTGCCCTCTTTTGTTTTCAACTGATGGCTCACTTTATTTTCACTCTTTCTCATAGTCTAACCATGTTGTTCGACTTATTCCTCCACTTTGGTTGAATCTGAGTGCTCCTCCTTGTAGCTTTTCTTCAACTAAATTTGATCTTCATACACTTGCTTTGGTGTTAATGGAGCAAGTGTATAAATTCTATCATCCTTCTCAATGAATACTTGTTCTTAAACCCATCATGTTTGGCTTTTCTATCAAATTGTCAAGACCTCCCTAACAACATATGAGTAGCATGCATAGGCATAATAACATCACATGACACTTCATCCTTCTACTTGCCCACTGAAAAAGAAATCATCACCTGTCTATTCACCCTAACCAACCCCACATTCATTCAACCATTGAAGCTGATAAGGCCTCTCATGCTTTATAGTATTTAATCGCAACTTTCTAACCAAAGTAACACTAGCAATATTAGAACAACTACCACTATCAATGATCATACTACATACCTTATCGTTGATTAGGTATCTAGTATGGAAGATGTTCTCCATTTGTTGCTCCACATCATCCTCCTTAGTCTGAACACTGAGCGACCATCTAATCACCAAAATTTTATCAACAACAGCATACTCTAAATCATTAACATCCTCAAGTGGTGGCATGTCATCACAATCAGACTCCTCACTAGTGGACACAATCTCTCTATCATCCCTTATAATCATAACTCGATGATTTGCACACTCTGATGCATAGTGTCCCATTCCCTGACACTTGGAACATGTTATATCACGATTACGCTTCGGTTGGACTTCTCCCTTAAGTTTTTTTTTATCATTGGCTGAAACTTGTTTCTTCATGGAGGTAGGTTCGACAACTTTAGAAGTCACCAAAGGCTTCGATGACGCACTACCCTCTCTCTTATAATTCAACTTCCAACCTGAACAAGACCCCAAATAAGCTCCAAATTGTGTACTACCTTTCCTTTTCAATTTTCCTTTAACCTTAATGGCCAAATACACTAACTCTTCCAATTCAACATAAGATTGCAACTCCACAACATTAGTTATGTCTCCTCATCTTCATTAACATTAGCTCTAATCATAGCCACCTTTAATTCTTTCTGATACTCCACACTCTTATTACCATGTGTAATCATTTTTAAACGATTAAACAACTCCCTATAATAGTATTTAGGAACATACCTCTTCTTTATTATTATCTTCAACTCTTCTCAACTGTTAACTGATTTTTCTTTATTCCTTCTTCTTTTTACCACCAAACCATAGCATAATAGTAAACTCCATTTTAGCTAACTTAACCTTCTTTTCTTTGGAGTACTTATGGATGTCAAAAATCATCTACACCTTTTTTTCCCAATCTAAGTAAGCTTCCGGATCAATTTTTCTCTTAAAGGCTGGGATTTTTAACTTAATACTACCCAAATTTCGGTATACATCACGCAAATCATCAAAATCCCCTCTATACTCAAAATCCATATGTGGCTGAATATGTCCCCTCCTTGATGGATTCTCATACCTCTCTCCCGTATGTGTACGGAACCCACTACCACGGTTAAGATCATCCTCGGCTTCATCTGCAGAGTTTCTAACAACACTCTCCTCCTTCCTAGCTTGTCTACCCTTTTTACTACGTCCTCCATCAGACTTAGTCTTTAATTTTTTAATCCCAGTTATCAGCTCACTAAACATAAATTCTCTCTATTGTTGTATTCTTGAAAGCCCATATTCTAGGATTTCACCCTTCTTTTGTGGTGCACTGTTAGAAGACATTATTTCTTTTTTAAACCAGCTTGAAAATCGTTAGCATTAAAAATAACACCTCACACACTCATGTTTTACACAAATTTAAAGGCTTTTCACTCTAATATGCTCCCTACACCGTTTTCCACTCAACTTGTCTTTCTTTAGTTCTTGAAATCACTTAGCAACAATTCAGAAAAATAACCAACTATACAATGAATTTACAAATTTGATAGACTCAAGAAGCAAGAAATTTACGAAACTAACAAAACTAAACTACGATGACAAATTCACGAGTAGCAATGCAAATTTATGCGAGTAATATGATGATTTGAAGACGTGAAATAAACTGAATGGAAGCTATTATACTACAGAGATTTACTATCCAAACTGAAAATTAAATCAACCAATGATAGAACCTGAAAAAAAAAAAGAGCAACACAAATTTCTAATGATCAATTTTCTTTCCCTAGCTCTCGGTCAAACTCTAGAATGTTGATTTTCTTCTTCTTCTTTTTACGGCAACAATCAAATTTTCAAGATCAAGCCCTTTTTTATTTGTATAACAATTCGGCAATCAAGAAGAAAATTTCAAGAACACACTTTTCATGTATATATTGCGGCAAGATCAAGAATTCAACAAGAACACTACTTTATGATTTTATGTTCAACAATTCAAGAGGATGCAAGAACCTAATTTTTTTTTTTTAATATATGTGGCTGAAACTAATCAAGAAACAAAAGACATAAATTGAAGGACATAACCTGTGACTAGATCTGCTCTGATACCTACTAATGCGAACCTTAGCGGAATTTAATGGAATTCGCGAACCAATGATCTATCCAATCCAAGTTTGTTGAAAATAGGATGAGCTCATCACAATGGAAGACCTGCTCCAAGGCAACAAGACGAGCAAAAGAAGTATAAACTCACAATAAAGATTGGTCAATTCCTTGAAGAGTTGAAAGTTCAATCAAGAACCTAGATTGACAACCAAAGGTCGGAAAAAATCAGTATATTATTAGGCAAAAAAATGTGTCCTAAAACTTATTCTCAAGAGTATTTGTACCCCAAGCCAAAAACTCTAGTTTTGTTAATGGGTCACATATAAACCCAATATAAATAATAATCAACCCAAGCTAAAACTAGCCCCAACTAATTAAAATAAATAAAATAAACAAGTCTGAAACCCAAACAAGTGTTTCCTCACAAAATAAAGAAAGTTTAATAGCCCAACTAATTTAATAAGACAAGTTCGGTTAATTCTGCATTCTGTCTGGTAGAAGAAGCAAAGCCCAACTTCACACGGATAGTTCTCTCTCGTGTTAAAAAATTAGAAGGCTATTGGATCAAATAACAAAGGCATTGTTGAGAAAAGGATGGCTTTTCCCGGATGAAATAAAAATTGGATTCATGTTATAAGAGAAAGGTTTTTTATGCGTACCTCGTGAACATGTGGTCACGCAACCCACACACAAAGACACCAATTCCCAGAAAGCCAAGTAAATCAGGTTTGATAGGAGTGTTACACAAAGATAACTTGTACCTAGGCACCAGCACTATTGGAAACGGAGACCCCCACTCAACGAATATTGATTCGCGAACGATAAGTATAAGGATGACACCACGAAGACAGTTGTTCTTCGATAAGTCGTTTTCAGTTCTTTAGAGAACCAAGGAAGGGAGATTATCCCACCAACACACAATAAGTGCAGCAAAGAAGTTTATTGATATGAAAATTGCGTAACCTTACATGTTTGGTTATGCCTTTATTTATACTGACTCTAGACTTAAAGAAACCCTAATGGACCCCCCTTAGGTGGACTTATATGAAGCCACTTACAATTGACCCAAATAAGTAATAATAACCCAAAAACTAAGAAGAAAATAATAAATAATAAAAATCCAAAAATTACCATCCTAAATATGCTAGAATCAGATTTGTCACCCTTTAAGAAGTCCTACATAAACTAGGAAAAATCTGATTTCAAAAATTTGTGTTGCTGCCCCCTTTCCTTTGATGTCCTTGATTAGCTTGGATTTCCTTTTTTATCTTGGACAAATAAGAAAACAAATTTCCTCATTTGTTGCTTATTTAATTACTTTCCTTCCTAAGTTAGGAAAAGCATTAAATACTCCTCCCCTCTTTAGGAATAATATATGGCCAACTTCTTACTTAATGAGGAGAATAAATTGTTGACTTTTTATCCTTGTAGCATTAGTAAAAATAACAAGCCTAACAAGGCTGGTATTGGGCCGGACACATCGACCCCTTGTTCCACATGAATTGGGCTCTTCTTGGACCTGAACTAGATGAATTAAAGGTTGTCCTTCATGCTCCTTAAATGTCCCAAGCCCCTCTAGGTCCATTTTGCTCCATATGTTCTGAACAAGCCCATTCAATGCTTTCTTTAATCCTCTTCGCCCTAGCTCTTCTGATTGGCCTAATTGGCACCTCCAAAGGGTCGTTGGCATGATTACGCTTGGTGTTGGGCTAATCCGCATCAGTTTTCGATTCCTTAACCTGAAAGATATGTGGCCATGAAATAGGGATTAAGTGGAACAGAATTGACTTGGGTGGTAGAGTTGTGGAAACACCTCCTTCTTTCATATTTTGGACACGAAACAATATGTTACTGCTGAAATATGGAAAAATTGAAATCTTAGATCAAAACACTATGTATGGATTGTATGAACTAGGATTAAGAATTCTTGAACAGCGAGTAACCTGAGTGATTCCTCACAACATTAAAAAAATTTCCATTAATGAAATGGAAAAAATAAAAAATACGTATGTCGAATGAAATGGTGGTTATTGTTATCTGCTCCAATAATGAATCCTTGGTTTAACTGAATAACTAAATAAAATTAATAGAACCTTCTCTTCGTCCTAGGTTGATGGATCTTCTCAATTGGAAGATCCCCTATATGAATAATATACACATTCTAGTCGACCGGGCCTAATTCTAATTCTTTTGTTCTAAAGCAAAGATATACACGTGGCAGTTCGTCCTATTCAGATATTCACAACCAAGAAGTACTGGATTCTCTTTCGTATAGGATCTGAAAGGAGAAAGAGAAGGAAGGCTGGAATGCCAACAGACGCCTATTATTGAATTCACCCGACTCGATAGTATCCATTTTATTTTGGGAACATAACATCCAGTGCCAAAGTCACTGAATGGGTAAGTCGCCAATCCCTAAAACGGACTATGTATTGTACTTTTATCTATTGGGTTACAGGCAGGCATTTTCCAGAGGTTTCTATTGTATCAATCTACCCTTGTGTAATTCCTATTGAAGACATAGACTCGGGGGTGGTTCCAAGGCGGATGATTTCAAAGTAGACTCCCCATTCATTATTCATTAAATAGAGAAGATCACCAAGATTTCGTGATCCGCAGCCGAACTTATTCCAATTCAATAAGAGAACTTGGATCAATTGGTTATCATATCGATTCGATCTGAGATCTCTTATTGGATTACTCATTCAATAAGCATTCTCAATATTATGCCTTGAAGAGGACTCAAACCTCCACGCTCTTTAGCACGGGATTTTGAGTCTCATGTGTCTACCATTTCAGCAGTAAGGCATCTTGAAAGTGAATCACATTCCATGAATATGATACTATCTAGTGTGATGTATGGAATATGTGGCAAAGGTGGAGTGTTGGAGTATTTCTATTGATCGGTCATGTCATATAGGCCCGAGTCAGACATCCAATTGCTTTGATTTAAATTATCCAGAAGATGCCATATATATATATATTATATATATATATATATGGACAATCAAACATATTTCACGATTCAATAAAAGCCAAAAGGGGTGAATAGAATAGGGAATAGGATCCCAATTAAGAAGAGATATTTATGTAAAAAACAGGTCCGATTACGCCTATTCCTAATCCTAAATGGAATGTTGTGACGAGGGGATCTATATGCAAACATAGTCTTTATTTAGATACGCTCAAATGACCTTTTCTCATAATGAGAATGTATATAAGCCTATTCCGGTGTGATCCAGTATGAAATGAACTTTATAATCATGGAATCGGCTCGATTATAGAATGTAATTATATAAGGATTCTTAAATAATTTCATGAGAAATTTAAAGAATAAAATGGGGTTTATTCGAAAATTAAAGTTTAAGTACGATTCAACATGAAGTGTAACATCCTTAATTATTTAGGTACAAGTTCCATGTAATAAATCCCAAAACATTGTAATTTTTTTTATGGTTTGAGAATCTACAGGAATTTCAACAGAGTCTTCCCTATACCGAAAGATCCCAAGTTATCGACTGTACCAGTTATACAATCACTGTTCACTCTTCTTGGACTCATCACATCATAATTCATCCCATCACATTAGTCATCTTTTGGATCAAACATTTCACTGCTACATGAATTAAACTAATATTCATCCATAAATATAATCGGATTACGACAACATATACTTTAAACTAAGTCTCATTTAACTACTATGTTTAGATTTAATACAAAAATTATAAAGGAAAAATTCTACATTAGAAACCATGGATGTAACTAATATGTAAGCACAACATCTTATAAAACTCCTAGCATATTAATAATTACATAAAATATTTAACATGCATGTTATCATCCCAAAATTACACAACATATGTATCATCAATTATTTTCTTATTAGATACAAAACACAAGGTCTCCATAATCTACTAATCTCGATGAAGTTACCAGGACCCTAAAATCATTTTATACTATAATTAATTATTTAATATAACATAATGTTTTATATATATATTATTTAATTAATTTGCTAAGTAACTAAGGTATACACTTTCATTAAGAATTAAGTTATTGATGGCTCATTAATCCTTAAACCAAGGAACAAATTATCCAGCCCAAAACATGGAGGATATGTGTTGGTTACTGAGCCATCAATTACATAAGATAAAGTATAGACATCTCATTTCTAGGCTTGAAGACATGTTAGATGAGTTACACGGATCCTGTATTTTCTCAGAAATTGATTGAAAATTGAGTACCATCAGATTAGGATGGAAGAAGGTGACGATGAAAAACAACATTTAAGATGAAGCATGGTTTTATGAATGGTTAGTAATGTTGACTTACAAATGCACCAGTATGTTTATGCCTTTAATGAATCATGTGTTGCCTGCATTCATTGGTAAGTTTATGGTTGTGTATGTTGATGACATTCTGATATATAGCAACTTAACTAAGCATCTTGATCATATGCGTAATGCACTTAATGTGTTACGTAGTGAGAAATTGTATGATAATCTTAAAAAATACCATTCTCCTATGGTGGTAAAGGTTATTGGCAATGATCAGAACATAAAGAAACCATTCAGATTCTTCGATATGTGGATGGATCATGACGAGTTCATGCCCTTGGTGAAGAAGGTATGGGATCAGAATTCGGGGGGTTGTCCAATGTATCAGCTGTGTTGCAAACTAAGAAAGCTAAAGCAGGAATTGAAACTTTTCAACATGGCTCACTTCTCCAACATTTCAGATAGAGTTAAAGATGCAAAAAACGAAATGGGTAAGGCTCAACAGGCTCTGCATACAGCGCATGAAAATCCAATTTTGTGCATGCGAGAAAGAGATGCTGTTCGTAAATACGCTTCTACCGTCAGGGCTGAAGAGAGTTTTTTCAAACAGAAGGCAAGGATACAATGGCTTAGCTTGGGGGATCAGAATACTAGCTACTTTCACAAATCAGTAAATGGAAGACAGAATAGAAATAAGCTTCTATCACTTACAAGGGAGGATGGAGAGGTTGTCGAAGGACACGCGGCAGTCAAATCAGAAGTAATTGCATACTTCCATCGTGTGTTAGGAGTGGATCAGATGCCTAGGGTTCTGAAAGAGGAAGTGATGGAATCGGCAATTAACTTGAAACTGTCCTCAACGCAACAGCAAGTACTCGCACAAGATGTAACAAGGGAGGAGATTAAGCATGCTATGTTTAGTTTGAAGAACAACAAAGCCCCTGGTCCAGATGGCTTTAACGCAGGTTTCTTCAAAAGAATGTGGCACATAGTTGGGGAAGATGTAATCAACGCTGTTAGATCCTTTTTTCAGACTCGTAGACTGCTTAAAGAAATGAATGCTACATCCATTTCCCTTATTCCTAAAGTTGCTAATCCTACAAGGTTGACAGATTTTCGTCCTATATCTTGCTGCAATACAGTGTACAAATGCATCGCTAAGATTCTAGCTGGGAGAATCAAAGTTGTTTTGCCATCCTTAGTTGGTCCATATCAGACTGCTTTTATCTCAGGACGGAGAATCAGTGACAACATTCTGTTGTCTCAGGAACTAATGAAAGGCTATCATAAATCTACGGGACCTGCTCGTTGTGCTATGAAAGTTGATCTGATGAAGGCTTACGACTCGGTGCGGTGGGATTTCGTTGACGCTGTGTTAATAAAAATGGGATTCCCTAGAACAGTAATTGATTGGATCATGGTTTGTGTTACATCATGTCAATTCTCTATCAACGTCAATGGTGAGCTTGCAGGTTACTTTCAAGGGGGAAGAGGGCTGAGACAAGGGGATCCATTGTCCCCATATTTGTTTGTCCTGTGTATGGAAATCCTTTCGGGGCTATTCTGCAAGATGAGTGCCAACCAAGAATTCAAGTTCCACTGGAGATGCAAGAAGGACAAAATTTCTCATCTTTGTTTTGCTGACGACTTGATGATTTTTAGCAACGGGGATGTAAACTCAATTCGTATGATCAGAACTGTGCTCACAAAGTTTCAAGACCTATCAGGTCTGTATCCAAATCCAAACAAAAGTGACATCTTCTTGAGCGGTGTGTTAAATGCTGAGAGGGAACAAATTATTCATATTCTTGGGTTTAGAGAGGGGGAGCTCCCTATGAATATTTGGGAGTTCCTCTTATCTCGTCCAAACTAAAGGCTGTTTATTGTAAGGGCCTCGTGGATCGAATCACCTCTAAAGTTCGACATTGAACTTGTAGAACACTCTCGTATGCAGGACGGGTACAACTGATTAATTCAGTGTTATTTTCCATACAGGTCTATTGGGCATCTCTCTTTCTCTTACCTGGGCAAGTAATTAAAAATGTGGAGCAAATTATGAAATCCTTTCTTTGGTCAGGTTCAGATATGAGAACTACTGGGGCTAAAGTGGCTTGGGATCAGGTATGTCTTCCAAAAAAGGAGGGGGGGCTAGGAATAAAAAGGATAGCAGAATGGAACAAGATTGCTTTGTTGAAACACATTTGGAACCTGTGCAATGACTCAGATGGCTCAATACAATCTGTTGAATGTGCGCCACAGAATTGCTCTTGGGCTTGGGGAAAGATTCTAAAGCTCAGATCCTTAGCATGGCCGAAGATGAGGTACATCATAGGAGATGGAATGAAAACCTCTCTATGGTTTGACAATTGGCATCCTCACAGCCCACTTGCGGATTCTTACGGGGAAAGATTCATCTATGATTCAGGTATGGCCAAGAACGCGATGGTGAATGTGCTAATTCATAACTCAGAAAGGAAAACTCCTACCACCCAAGCTATTGGCTGGCACCCCATTATAGAAGCTATTCCTTCCAATTCTAATCCTAATATGGGGCAAAGGGATGAGATAGTTTGGTTGGATTCGCCAAATCACAAATTCTCGGTCAAAGGAGCTTGGGAACAACTAAGACGTCATCGTCATATGGTTGAATGGCATGACATTGTGTGGTTCAAGAATGCTGTTCCAAGACATTCATTTCTTCTATGGATGGCTGTCCAACAGAAACTCACAACTCAAGATAAACTTCATCGGTTTGGTATACATGGTCCCAATAGATGCTCACTCTGTCTCCGCCACAATGAGGATCACAACCACTTGTTCTTTGAATGCTCCTATACTAAGCGATCTGGTGGGATGTTTGTGACAGATGCGACATTCCAAGAATGAAAAAAGGCTGGGATGAATGGATTCGATGGGCCACTGTCTCTTGGCATGGCAAGAGTTTCGTCAATTTATCTCGTAAACTGAGTTTTGCAACTACAGTGTATCATGTATGGCAAGAACGGAATGCAAGGATCTTTGCTGGAATGTCTAGAACTTCGAATTTGGTCTTTAATCAAATCGAATGTATCATTCGCGATAAGCTTGATTTGATGAGGAATGTCGTACCAATAAATAAAAACAAAAGGATCCAAAGAGCTTGGAGGGTGAATAACATAGATTCTTAATTTGATAGTTAGCTGGTTGTATTGGTTTCCCTAACGAATCTAGTGAGGTTTCAGTTTTATGGTTGGTGGCTAGCCTGTAGCCATCTGTTGTTTTATGTTTCTGTTATCATTGTAAATCTGGGGTATGCCCCTTATAATGTTTGTATCTTCTTCTTTTAATACATACCTCAACTTACCAAAAAAAAAGGAAATGAAAAGCATAAACAAGAGATGAATGAAAATATAACTTGAAATAAAACTTGAACATTACAAAATACAAAGAGAAGAAGAGCAAGATCTTGATACGAAAAACTAAGATGTCTAAATGTATGGCAAATCCTTTCTTATATAGGCTAAAATTCAGAACTATTAATTTGATGACTAATTATTGAGTGGGTGGCCACCTCTTGACTTGGTGACAACCATTATCTTCTTGTCTGAACAAAACGTCATTGCTAACATTAGCATTTAAACAGATAGTCTTCATGAAAGTTCTGGGCATTTGTCTCAACTTTCCAACAAAACAAGAATGAGCTCGATTGGACTTCTAGAACTCGAGATGTGGGCTAAACATTGAGCTGCTCAGCGGCCATTTTGAATCTTGAACTCTCATAAAAGTTTTAGGCCCATGTCGTAGCTTTCCATCCACATAAACCAGCCTAAATCCAACTGCTACAGATCTAGTTATGACCCAGTAACTGAATAGTGTTCTAATTTGAATTGAACCGCATCTCTTATCTAAGCTTAGCCTTCTCTTTGTCTTCTCAATTTCAGTAGTTAAACAAATCAATCAATCGTTTGAATTGTGAAACATGCCTGCATTTGACATGAGCATTTACCATATGGAGCCTTTGATATTGAGAATCCAAAGAATGACAATGTTTCTAAGGTAAATGGACATCGTTTGAAAACTTACTTTGATAATTTTCCTAGTGAAAATGAATCCATTGGTTTGAATGATCCTGTAGATAAAGGTTGATTATTTTGTTTTTCTCACATTGTTTTTGTGTTTCATTTTGGTGTGAACTTTGTTTTGCTAGTCTCTCTCACCCCGGTCAAATGGCGGATAACGGTACTCCGTGACTTCAGTCGGTTCTTTCAGTTTCCCATAATAACTGATATCTGTATATATTTGTGCAATTCTTTGCTCTTTCTCCCTTCTTTGACTCTCTTCTCCAATTCTCATTTGAAAATGGACACCACTCTTGAAAAATTGAAAAAGTACTTTCCCGCTCTGCCTCAGAATGCGATTACAAAAATTTACCGTGCTAGGTGTGCAAGATTGAAGTTGTTAATGAATCATGGAATTCCTGAAGATATTCGCTGGCTGATTGAAGCAAAGGTCCGATTATTAGGTGAGTCCTCCAATTCTTTCATTTCACACATGCCTGGAACAGGTAAAAGCACTTTTGCAAAGAAACGTCGTGCAAAACGACTGAAAGTCTGTCACCGATGTGCCAGATGGACTTGTAATGCAACATGTCGTTCTTTAGGAATGGTATCTATAAACCGTGAAGATAAAATACAATTCATTAAGGATGGCCTGAGTAAGGGGTCTTTAGATAATCTTTTGTTGATCGCATCCTAGTGGAGATGTGCATCGTGCAATTCATGATTTATGGCCCCATTTTCATAAAGAACATGATAGACTTAGTCTTGGGAATCTGACTAAAAAAGACCCTGTTTGCCAGTTTTTAAGAAAACTGGATGGGAAGCCTATCCCCGACCCATAGAGGGCGTTTAAGCCGTTCTTGGACGTAAAACCAAGGGAAGATGTGAGCCACAATCACAACTACCTGTACATACACATGCTTTTTCAAATAAATAAATAAATAAAGAGAGAAAGAGAGAGAGAGTGTGTGAGACTCCAGCTGGCCTACATATAGGTGATATGATTGCATTTTCAATTCCGCATCTATAAAATCTTCTCTTCCTTCCCCTCATTTCTACTCAATCCTTACATTAGACAGATATAGAAGTGTGTAGAAATGGCAGGTCCCTCAAGTTATCACATAAAAAATATTTGTGTTTTCGGTGGATCCAGTCCTGGGAAGGAAATAGCTTTTTTAGAAGCAGCAAATCATCTTGGTCAGGTACTAGCTGAGAGAAAGATTCATTTAGTGTATGGGGGAGGCAGCCTTGGGTTAATGGGGGGTGTGGCAATAGCTGCATTTTTAGGAGGTAGTCAAGTTTTGGGGGTCGTCCCCGAAGCTTTAACAAAAGGGGACATCATTGGAAGAACAATTGGAGAGGAACTACAGGTCTCCACAATGTTTGATCGAATGAATACAATGTTTAACCATGCTGATGCCTTCATTGCCTTACCAGGTGGTCTGGGCACATTGGAAGAGATCTTTCATATTTCCTCTTGGGCCCAACTTCACATTCACCATAAACCTATCGGTTTGCTCAATGTTAATGGTTTTTATGATAATTTGTTGTCTTTTCTTGATCAAGCTGTGGAACAGGAATTTCTAACATCTTCGGCACGACAAATCATAATCTCTGCTGCTACTGCTGAACAGTTGATCGACAAACTACAATCTTTCACCCCTGTAATTGATCCTTCCATGAGTCGCATAAATTGGTCAACTACAGAAAGCCGTAAAAAGCTTAGATTGGATTTGAGCCTTCGTTTGTGAATCCTTGTGTCTTTTGGTTTTATTTCTAGCATAGTATTTTGTTCTGTTATTTCTTATATTTGTTTAAGTGTGTTTCAGGTTTGTCAGTGTTCGTTGTTTCAGGTAATGTCTTCTATACTCTATCTTTCTACCTTAGGACATTGAGGACAATGTCTCGTTTTGGTTGGGGGGAGAGGGTAGTAGTGTATATATATAAAAAAAAAAACTAACCAACTAACTGTTTTTGTTTTTAAAAACCATTTGGCAAAACTGTTATTACTAGGATGGCAGAGTAATGGGGAATTTTATTGACTCTTGAGACGCATCTTAGTAAACATTTTCTAATGGTTATTTGCAATATTCATAACAAGGCCTATTAGAATACTTCTTGAAATATTCAGGTTTACAAACTCTCGCATTGTTATCACTTAATTCTGCTCATATATAACAAGTATTCTTAAACCTTCATTTTCACACACACACTTTAACATATGATTGTGGGTTGCGTATTGGATTATTACATTATTTATGTTCTTTTGTTAAAGGTAACAACTAAGGGATAGGGATAGTATATAATTTCAAAAAAAAAAAAAAAATGATGATAATAAAAACGTAGATAAGTTTGGTTTCGTAGCCTCCCTAACCTAAGCAATTAAGCCCGAAGGGGTGTTTTAACACCTAATACCCTAAAGTCAACTGACTTGGGAGCTATTGGCCCAAAGCTTGTTACATGGGTTAAGGAGAAAAGCTTAAGGGAATCAAACATTGCACTATCTACGTATCAGTATCTGCAACCCGAGTTACTAAGCTCGTAGGGGTGTCTCAACACCTAATGCCCTAAGACCAACTGGTCTGGGAGTCATTAGCCGAAAGCTCGTTACATGGGTTAAAGATGCATTGTGTATGTATATATATATATATATAAAAAAAAAAAAAAGAAAAAATAAATAATAATAATAATCCTAACCCAAGGAAGTTAACCTTAAACATTAGAACAGAATATTGTTTTCTTCCAAGTAAAGCCCCATAACTATATGTTGATATTTTGAGCACAAGAGAAAGGTTTATTAATATCTTGTTTAAAAGGTATTGAGCAGATATATAAATTTAATGAGAGTTTGTTTATCTGGATAGATTAATGGAAGTTGAATGATGAATGCCTTGCTTTGTGGAATTTGCAAATTGTTTTTCTATTTTAACGCTTTAATTACTAGGGACTAGTAATAAGCTGGTTGGGGGTGTGATTAGTACTTAAAAGTGCATTTTTATCAAGGTTTTATATCATCATTTTGCACTTGAAGTATCAATAACTCCTTAACTAAAGCATGTTTTATAATAACATATCTAATATATAAGATACCTTTAATTTATGGTAAATGTTCATCTTAAATGCAGGCCTATCACATAAATGAAAGAATTGATTGATGAGTTGAAGTACTGAAATTGAAAGGACAAAGAGATGGCCAAACTTAGAAAAGAGATGCTGGTGCAGTCCAAACTGGAACACTGTTCGGTAATTGGGTCATATCTGGAGCTGTAGATCTTGGATTTAGGTCCATTTTATATGGATGGAAAGATAAGACATAGGCCTACAACTTTCATGTGGAGCCCAAGATTTAACAAGGCCGTTTTCAAGTCCAAATTGTAGCAACAAAGAAGAAGTCCGAATCTGTCCTGCAGCCCAGACACTGTTCAGTGTTCAGCCATATCTCGAGTTCTAGAAGTCCAAATGATCTCAAATTTTTACCCTGGAAAGATGAGACAATTTCCTAGAACTTTCATGATTGAAGTCTGTTCAAATTATGACGTTATCAATGACGTTTTTGGCAGACAAGAAGATAAGAATTGTCACCAAGTCAAGATGTGGCCACCCACTCATCAATTAGTCAACAAATCAATAGTTCCAAATTTTGGCCTATAAAAGGAGGCATTTGCCATGTATTTAGGCATCTTGGTGTTCAGATCAAGATCATGCTCTTGCTCTCTCTTTGTATTCTTAGTTTTATATTTTTTGTTTTGCCTTTCATTTCCTTTTCTTTACTTAGTTAACTTTCTTTTCTATTTATGTTTCTTTCTTCATTATGTCTAGCTAAGTTAATTATGTCAAGGTGAAAAGGTTACACTAATGGTGTAAGGATAAGTATAATATAAACTCAACATGGACTTTAATGTTGGATACTAACATGCTTTATATTTGTTATCTTGTTCACTTTTAATACTTTGCTTGTTAAATGGTTAATCTAGATTTATGTTGTATAACACTTGGTACAACAAATACTTGGCACTTTCATAGCCCATACTGTATGGTATAACCGACACCTGAGCTATGAAAGGAACTTGATTTGTTGTTAACATAAGTTATAATCATGAATGCCTGACAACATTTACAAGTATTAGCATTATTCGAATAAGATAACTAATGTAATCATGTCAAAATTTATAATCTGATTGGAACCTCCTTGTGTGTGGTTTCCAATTGAATAATAAGAGTTTATACTATACTTGTTTGAAGTACCATTAGTGGATCCTCTAACCTTGACATTTGTTGTTATCATTGTTTAATCCTTACGTTAATCTTCTATCTCAAAGTTCTCATCGACTTCTTCTTCTTCACTATTATTATTATCACTATTATTATTATTGTTATTGTTATTGTTGTTGTTATTGTTACTTTTGTATTATTGTTATCTATAATTTATACAATTAACCTCCCTGTGGTTCGACCCCGGTCTTGCCGGGTTATTTATTACTTTGACACTCCTGCACTTGGGAAAAGACATCAATCTTTTGGTCGTGTCACATATGTTATCAGACATGTTTATAAAACATGCTCAAGTTAGAGAATTTAAGGATACTTTAAGAGCAATATGATGATATACAACCTTGATAAAAATGCACTTTTAAGTACTTATCACAACCCCCCCCCCAACCAGCTTATTACTGGTCCCTAATAATTAAAGCGTTAAAATAGAAAAACAATTTGCAAGATCCAAAAGCAAGGCATTCATCATTAACTTTCATTGATCTATTCAAATAAACAAACTCTCAGTAGATTTATATGTCTGCTTCCATACCTCTTTACCAAGATATTAATAAACCTTCCTTTTGTGCTCAATATATCAGCATATAATTATGGGGCTTTACTTGGATGCACAGACAATTTTGTTCTAATGTTTTTCTAAGTTTAACTTCCTCAGGTTAGGATTTTTTTTTTTAATATATACACATATAACTAAAAATACAATGCATCTTTAACTCGTGTAACGAGCTTTAGGCTAATGACTCCCAGACCAGTTGGTCTTAGAGCATGCGTGTCTTTAAACATGGTGGGCCTATAAAATCCACATTGAAAGATTTTTGCAGTCGTTTTCTTTGATGAGAAATGACCCCCCACATGCCTCAGAATAACAAAATTTAATGACACTACTTACCTCATTGTCCGGAATGCATCTTCGAAATATTTGATCAGGACAATATTTGAATAAGTAAAGGTCATTCCAATAAAAGTTCTTTACTTCATTCAAAAACTTTTCTTTTGTCTTGGGTACTCCAATGAGTTGGCAAATCTCTTGTTGCAATAAAATTGACAATATTAGCTAACTAAGGCATTGTAGAAATTGAAAGTAAAGATTCATCAGGGAAGTAATCATTGATTTGTATGATGTCAAATATGGAATCTATTGTCAATCTTGATAAATAATCCGTGATAACATTTTCGGTACCTTTCTTGTCCTTAACTATAATATCAAATTCTTAAAAGTAATAAAATCCACCGCACCAATCTAGCCTTAGAAATCCTTTTTAGAAAGAAGATATTTCAGTGCTGCATGATCACTAAAAACAACAAGAAGTAAGCCAAGAAGATAAGATTGAAATTTTTCACATGCAAAAACTACTGCAAGTAATTCCTTTTCAGCGGTTGTGTAATTCCTTTGAGCACAATTTAAAGTTTTACTTGCATAGCAAATTACATAGGTTTCTTATCTTTTCTTTATCCCAAAACGACACCTACGACATAATCACTAGTGTCACACATTGTTTCAAAAGGGAATGACCAATCGGGAGGTTGAATGATAAGAGCAAAAGTAAGCAAGTTTTTAAGTTTAACAAAGGCTTCTTCACAATGTTCAATTCGTTCAAAAATATTATCCTTTGTTAGAATGTTACATAATGGCTTAGATATTACACTAAAATCTTTGATGAACCTTCTATAAAAACTAGCACGTCCTCAGAATGATCTAACATCTTTAACAGGTTTTGGTGTTGGTAAGTTGGTAATTAACTTGATTTTAGATTTGTCAACCTCAATTCATGTTGATGAAATAATGTGACCAAATACAATGTCGTTTGTTACCATAAAATGACATTTTTCTCAATTCAGCACTAGATTCTTTTTTCATACCTGTTCAAAACCTTTTCTAAGTTAGTTAAACAATCATCAAATGATCACAAAAAACAGAAAAAATCATCCATAAAAATCTCAAGAAAACATTCAACCATACGCAGTAAAGAAAGCTTTTTCCATAGGAGCCTTAATTTTAACCAAGATGTTTGGATGGGGGTGATCTGTCAAAACCTGTAAACTCTGATATTTTAAAGAATTATTTGTTATATTTTTCTTTTCTCTAAAAACTCTATACGATCTCATAAGCTTAAAAACTCTATTTTTACGAAGGTTTTTCAGAAATCAAAGTTTTAGTACAAATACAGAAGTCAAATTGGTGTTTGTTTTTAACAAGCGAGTTTTAAGAATTCAAGTGATCCCTTAGTGAGGTGACCAAATACTTAAAAAAACTAAGAAAACAATCCAATTGCCACAAAATAACTTTGAAGCTGGGTTTTTAGTTGAATGAATAATGATTCATAATCTAATGAAAACCATTTTGCATGTTAAAATCAACCACAATGAAGGAAATCAAAGCTTACTGATCCTAAACGCATGTGTTTGAAATGAGAAAATGTTATATTTGATAATCATTTCACAATACTAAAAATATGCTCTGTAGGCCCCATTCGAGCTTAGTAAATTTTCCTTGAAAACTAACCTAGACAGGGATCACACCCCACATTAGGGGCAAGTACAAGGATTAGAAAAGCAATTCGACTACGAGGATACACAAAATACTCGTCAATGATAAAAGGTGCCCAAACAATGCTGGGGGGGCATGAAGAAATTCAGAGAATTCAAAAGGTTCAAGCATGCCTGATACGGTACAAATTCCTTATAGGAAGCATTCAATTGTGTTTGAGATTGGTTGTTGATACGGTTCAACATATGGTTCAACCTTGAGTTTTCATGATGGGGTTTTACTTAGGGATGCATTAGGTCAGATTGAGGTTCTTATGGATGAATTCTTTTGGTGGGTAATTTGGCCAAATCAAGATAGGCTATGTATGGGAGTTTTTGGGCAGCAAAGAAAGTTTATTTGGAGTGTTTTTTGGGTTTGATTTGGTCCCTATTAATAAACATGAGTTTGGGCTACATGAGGTCCAAAGTTGGCTTTGGTTAATTAAGATGTTGGGATAAGATCAAATTTGTTTGGGGTTGATTTTCTAATTCTACAAAGAATGAGCAAAATATTCTCCTAAAATTCAAGGAAATTTCGTTCATTTCTTTCCCTATTATTTAGGAGAATATTTATCAACAAAGAATGCTAGGGGGCTGTAAAATCTGATTTCCTAAGCCAGGAAGGATTAATTAATGATTTTCCTAATTTAGAAAGAAAACTAAATTAGCAAGTATAAAAGAGAAAGATTTTCTTCATTAATTATGCATGTAAAACAAGAAAACCAAGCACAACAAGGCAAGAAAGCTTCACAATTAATTTCAAATTCAGATCAGATTTCTTAGTCTATTTGAGACTTCTTAGGAATGACAAATCTGATTCTACATATCTAGGATATTAATTTCATATTTTTAATTTTTCTCTTCTTATTATTTGGTTTATTATTACTTGTTTAGGTCAATTTTGTAAATAGGCTTAAATCAGCCCATATATGGGAATCCATTGGGGTTATTCGAAGCATTATATAAGTGTTATGTATGCTGAAAAGCAGGGTAACCATGGATTTATGAGATAAACTTGTGTTTTGCGTGATGCAACACATCATCTTTGTTGGGAAAAAGTTCAAATCTGACTTATCCATAACTGACTTTGTGGCATCATTCTATTCAATTCCAATAATGTTGGTGCGTGGGACAGGTTTTTATTGTGTCACACTTCTCAAACCTGATTTTCAACTTTCTTGAGGAGATTTCTTCTTCGTTGTGTGTTATTTGATCACGTGATCAAAAGGTTAACATCAATGTCATACAAAATAACGAATATGATAATGGTGCTCAAAACCAAATGAAGAAGACAAAGAAAAGAAGTTCAAGCCCGACATTTGGGGCACGACAAACCATTTGTCAAAGTCCTACCCAAAAAGAATCCTTTGACAAAAAACAAGGTATGGGAACGAGGAAAGAAGTCATAAACCACAACCATCTTCACCATTATCTCCCACTTTTTCTCTCACCTTTTCTTCAGATCCAACGCTACCAGTGAATCACCACCTCACCACCACGAGCTCTCCCAATCAACTACCACCACACTATGACAATGCTACCACCCAACACTTTCTTCCTTTGACCAGGTAAGCTCTGCCTTATTCTCCTTTAATTTGTTGTTACCATTAACATACAGAATATGAAATAATTCACGTTCTGCAAAGAGGCCGACAACTTGGTCATTGGACTGCATCAATACTCAAGGGGGAAAAGCTTAGCCTCCCATTCTTTCATTCTTTCAACAATAGAGGACTAAAACCTGCTGCCTATTTCCTCTGAGCTCCTTAGCTTGTAGTTATCATTACTCTCCTAGCTGCGAGTAGGAAGCTATCGGAGTAGCTTCCCATCTTTCGACCAAGATTCGCAGTTCTTTCTTATTGTAAAAGGGTCCGCTATCCTATTTCATATCTAATATAGGAAGTCAGTGGTGGCATCTCCTGCTTATGCCTGCCCTTTTCCTCTTCCTTCGCTTCGCGTCTGCCTATCTATTATGAAGTAGGGAAATCAAAACCTGGGTACCACCCGCCAGTTGCTAGTAGGACAGCTCTTAGAGGAGCGGCCATTTTGCAAAAAAGGTAGGTTGCTGACTTGAGGACTCTAATAAGCTGTAAGACGGCGGGAATATGCAAAGAAAGGTTTAAGAATTCCACAGTCTTGAGGGGGTTGGTCTTAGGCCTAGCCTATTTGGCCGGGCTAAGTCTAGCCTACTTATTAAAAAGAGTCTGTTATGTCATTTGTCACCTAACAAATCACAAGTGGGTTTGGGCCTCAAGCCTAATAGGTCCAACCTATGTGGTTGGGCCAAGCCTAAACCCTGACGTAAGGGCCTGTTTGGCACGCCCCATTTTCCCTTAAGGTATAAGGCCCAATTTTTAATGCCGCTGATTTTAGGCTAAGGGCTTGTTTGGCATACACAGCCTAAGTCTTTTTTTCCCTTTAGCTTTGATTTGTCCATATTTACGTGTCTAGCCAAACAAACCCTTAAAAAATTCTGAAACAATTCAAGGACCATTTTGAAATTATTTGAACATCAATCAAGAGTTTAATATCGGTTTATAGACTTACACTATAAGATACGGACCTAGTATTAAAAATACCTGATTTTCCTCCAAACTTGAAAAAAAATCCCTTATTTCAGAAAACAGAAAAACATGTTTTTCTTCAAGAAATTCATTTAATATTGGGTTGTAGACTTACATTATAAGATATAGACCTGATATTAAAAAAATGCTTGGTTTTCTCTAAAATTTTAAAAAACCAAGGATAAAAATTCCCTCATTTCAAAAACACAAAAATATATTTTGTTTTCATGCATATGGCCAAATCTTCAATGTTTTTCATTCATATTTTGTAAAAAAATAAAATCATATTTTTATCATGTTTTAAAAATACAAAATGAATATCGTAACCATATTATGATTATCCATTAGGGTTTGGACAAAAAACCAAAAATTCCATAACAATTAATTTGTTTAGTTAATATTAGGAGTATTAGGATTTAGCTATAGACTCTAATATTTGAGGGCATAAAATTACATTGTAAAGAGTGACTTTAGGTATTAAAGATACAAAAATAGAAAATAAATGCATTGCTAAAATTTAGGCTTTAGAATGGTTAGGATTTAACCTGATAAGGTAAGAGACTTACTCACAAAAGAAGATTTGCCTTGAACCTTAGATGAAACCAGAAAATAGAAACATAACTTAGATTAACAATCAATCAACAATGCAGCTTGCCTTAGGTATGGTGCACTGGGGGTGATGCGTCTTCCCCTTACACAACTAATCCTCTCACCCAGACTCTCGCAGACCATAGGTTTTCTAATAACCACGATATGAGGTGGCGACTTTCTCTAATCATAACTTTATGATTAACTCAAAACCCCTTCAATTTTAGAAGGCAGATCCATCATTTGACATCATGGACATTACAACAATGATGTTGTTTCTTGAAAAAGATGGGAACCACTATATTGTTGGTTCCAGGTGGATGGAACCCATTGTGATGTTATTTCTTGAAAGATGGAAACCTTTGTGTTGTTAGGTTCGAAGTGAACAGAAGTTTCAAGTTGGTTGTTCCTAAATAAATGGAAACCATTTTTTGTTGTTTCCAAATGAGCGGAAACCATTGTGGTTGTCTTCCTTTTAAATGAATGCTAATGTATTGTTGTTTCCAAATGAATGGAAACCATTGTATTGTTGTTTTCAATGAATGGAAGCCATTGCAACAATCCTCAATTGTAAAATGAAAAACATTGCATTATTGTTTCCAATGAATGGAAGCCATTGCAACTATTCTCAATTGTAAAATGAAAACCAATGTATAAGACAATGAACCAAAACTTAAAAGTGTATGTGATAAGGGGTTGACTTTGCAACCTAAGACTCAATATTGAAACAAATCTTATGGGCGTGATAATGTAACAAACAAAAGTGATACCTAGAAAATAGAAAATATGATAATTTACGAGTGCATTACATCAAGTGATGATGATGTGCAAATACAAGATTAATATACGATCCAGAAAAGGTCAAATTCAGATTTTGACCTAAAATGTGCAACTATTTTTACGGCAATAATTATAATTCTCAGTCAAACTGTTGGATCAAGCTGAAATTTTATGTGGAGTCTCCTGACATGTTGTCCTACCTCGGTTTAAAATTTTAGGTCAATTGGAGTTCGGAAAGGCATCAAAACATGGGTCAACAGAGGTTGTACGAATTTTGTTATTTACTTCCTTTTGACTTATGGACTTCCTATTTGGCTAGGATTCTTTTCCTAAAAAGATGAGGCAGCTTATTTTGGAAATGTACTAATTCTACAAAGACCTTTAATGGGCTGCAACATAATTTCCAAGTGTGGCAAGGATTCATAATTATTTCAGAATCTTTTTCTTACAAGGATTCCTTATTCATCCTAGCTACAAATAGAAAAGAAGACTTAGTCGGTAGTGGAGTCAATAACTAAAAAAAAGGAATTGTTACGTTGTTACTTGTTAGTTGACGTGAGAGTAATAACTAAGAAAATGAAATATTAATTTGTTAATCGAGGAATCGGTAATTGAGAAAAAGTTTCTATGTGGTGTTGTGTAGTCAGCAACTTCATATTTGAATGTATTATGCAATTCATCATGAGTTTAACATAGAAAGTGAAAAATATGAACTTAGATGCCACAGAGGCTAAAGCGTAACTCGATATTTGTGATGTAGCTTCTGGATAAGCATATTGATCTCTTTCCTTTGTGGAAACCACGTACGTGTGTTTTATAACTAGTTGTTAAATTTGTAATGCTATTTAAGTTGCAATAATGAGCGGGTATTGTTATATGAGTTTGAGGTATCAGTGAACTTAAGTTAAATGCATTGAGTAATGATGCTAAAAGTTTTGATAGACATAATGATTCCTTTCCCTCGTAAAGAATCATAGACATGAGGTTTCTTAACGACTAATAACTCTTATAATGTTATATATGCTACAGGTCTATTTCAAGAAGTAGATCAACGCTAACTATGTTGTTTCACTATTTATACTTTTGTTAGGTACTTATTTTATTTTATTATTTTATATACTTTGAATACTTATAATTGTGTTAATAACTTGACCTTGAAATGTACTAAATGGTATAGTTCTACTTCTAGCATTAGTAATTATTGAGACTTTTTTGTTATACAAACACACACCCATTACATTTAAGATCATTGAAAGACTGTTGGTACAAAAAACATTTACCCAAATTAAGTGAAAATGCACGGGAAAGAGCGGGGTGTTACACTTAACCTCCTGGATAATGTAATATCAATTGGAAGCTTGGAAATTTAAATTAGTCAAATCAGAGGCTTAATTGCATAAAATTCAAAGTCATTTAAAGGCCTAATCGAACAGATCAGAAACCAAAGACCAACTTATAAAAGGTGCTCAAAATTTAAGGTGACAAAGAAAGTTGACTGGGACACAATTGCATGAAATTAGAAAGAAAAAGGGAAATTAAGGGTAAAATAGAACAAAATCAGAAGACTAGGGATCGAATTGAACTAAATGCATATCCTAAATCAATGAAAACCGTAATCTATAGGAATTAGTCAAAATGGCGCCTTCAAGGTACTATGCTTCTTCTTCTTCAATTTTCTGGCTAATCGATGGGGCATTTTCGGATGATTGAATGTGACATTTTCGACCACCCAAAAGGTTACAACCACCACCATTCAATCGAGAAATACCCCTTCTACAACCCTATGTCTTTAAAATCAAATGTTTACATCCCATTTTCTCCATGGATGTCCACAACATCTTATCCCTATCAAGACCACAATTTCATACATCACGATGTTTAGGTGAGCACTTTCAAATAATTGAATGTCTCTACATACCTCCAAATCAAGCAAGAATGGGTCTGATTGAAAGGCATGCATCCCCTCTACCAAGTCTAGGTGGTCTCAATCGACGTTGACATCAGAGATGCTCTAACAAAGCCATGAAAGTGGCCAACCTATTAGCCTTGACAGGAACACTCATTTGTAGAAGAATGTTCAACCTTTTCATTTGCTCCCACTTAGAAGCCTTTAGAAGGTTTACATCAAGGGTTTAAAACCCTTATCTCTGGATCCGAAGGTAGAAAACACCTCAACTTGGTTCCAGGCTCCCTATAAAACCACCAGAACCTAAAACCAGTAGCTTCATGCAAAACCAGCTAGATTTTAGTCTGTTGGAACCCTAACCAACCCATCTAGAAGACTTAATAAAAGAAGGAGCCAAAAAGGGAAGAAAACAGAGAAATTAGAGGGAAAGAGGAGAAAGAAAAGAAAAGGACATAAGAAGAAAGAAATTTAGGTTAAGATGCAAAGATCCTATCCAGAAGGATTTGGGAGCTTTAGCTTTGGTCTAGGGAGGTTTAAAAACTAGAAGAAAGGCAAGCAATACAAAGAATTGATTCAGATTCAGAGTTTCAAAGCTAAGAAGGTATACACAATCAAACCTTGAAAATGGAGTTCATGAGGCCTGTTGGATCCTTTTGTTATGTTCAATACGAAGTTTTGAATGTCTTGATGTGCTGTTGATTGTTTTCCTGTCACTTTATTGCATGGAACCTTGATTTAATGGATGCTAAAGGTGATAGCAAAGTAGAAGGGATCTTTCTGCTAATGAAAGGATATCCCCTGCTTCTAGGTGATGGTTAACCTTTTGAAATGAAAATGGTCAGATTTTGAGGCTCATTCTGTTAAAGATTGCTTTCTATTTTAAGTTGGTAGCTTTTAGGATTGAAAATCAATGCACTTTTTGAGTTTTTAGTTTTGTTATTTCTTTGGCCACAATCACGTTCACCACCAATAGTGTGGTCTGTGGGGATAAGGATGACACACTTTAAAGGCCAAAAAAGGCAATTTCTGGGTTGCTTTCCTAGGTATTAGGCAGATTTATCCGTTGAATCTTGCCTTAGGTGCTAGTTTAGAGCTTATTTGGTTTAATTTTTAGTTCATATAAGTTCGTCCATCATTGTTGATAAGTAATCTAGGAGTTTACGCAATAATAACCGGTTTTAATGGATTTAAAATCCTAGGGTTTCAATTTCAAAACAAAACCCATTTAGGCAAAAATCATGTGATTTTATTGATCATTAAAACAAAGGAACCTTTGATTCTTGATCCGTGTAGGACTATGAATTTCCCATCCCTTCCTTTGTTTGAAATCTGCTCTGGATTGAAATTTACGTTTTGTGAAGAGCAGATTTCAGTTTCAGAACATTGTTTTGTTTTGTTTTTTCTGCTTTGATTCGTTGTGAAGTAAAAAAATTTAAGTTGCTATATGTTAGCCACTTTTGATTTGTTTTTTTGTTCTGGTTTATTTTGTGGGTTTGTTTTTGAGTTGACTTGGTCGAGTCAACCCAACCGAGTTAACTCTACCATTTCAACCCAGTCGAGTCAACCCATTTAGGTTGACCCCTGCCGAAATAATAAATAAAAAAGGATTGAAAAAATTAATTTTTTTTGCCTTTTGTTTTGTTTGGTTTTTTTTTTATTTTAAGGATATGTTTGAGCAAACTCCTTTTAACTTTTAGGCATATTTTTATTTCAAGAAACCTGCAAATAAAAGAGAAAACAAATTGTGTTGCATACGACCAAATCTCTTAAAAATATTAAAAAAATTCATATCATTTAGTATTTCCATACGAAAACAAAAAATATATGTTTTGGCATGCATTATGGGATTTAATAATCAATTTATTAAATCCATGAGAATTTAGCTAATATTTCAATAACCACCATATTAAAATTCATGAGAATTAATGGTTAAAATTATGGTATAGAACGCTAGACCTACAAGTGAATTTATTCATACAAGTAAATCTCAATCCTAAACCACAAATAGACCACTGATTAGAAAACCACCAAAACCTCTAAACCACATAAAGCAATGTACCTCATGTAGGGTGGCACAAGAGGTATTAATACCTTCCCTAGCTACAACCAGTCTCTTACTCTCGAATCTTTGATAAAAACAATACACACAGGTTTCCTAATGACCCTAATCAAATAACTAGGTGGCAACTCCTTCGGCCCCTTCTCGCCTTTCTCACACGTGTGACAACATCCATACAGTAGCCTTCGGCCACCCACCATATAAACTATTTTTAAGTTTTTCTTGTCCTAAAATTAAGGGTAATCTTCATGTATAAAACTTGGTAGCTCAATGACTCAATAGATTAACGTCCTTAAAGTGGTTTACATGTGTCATACATACAAAATTACAAAATAAAACATAATAAACATTTGCATCATCTCAATTGCTAACGATTAACAATTATATGTTCCAATACCTATGTCATACATTTTACTTTAAGTACGTTGATCTCATATCAATTTTTAATATTTGTGTTTTACATCATTCCCATATAAATTTTCTTTCTATCTTTTTATTCGTCACATTATCATCCTTATATCATGATGATTGTTTAATTTATAATTTAATTCAACTTGTCATTATACAAATCATTCCTTCCATCTTTAGAATCGATTGGTCACATACAAACACTTTCATATGGTGTTGTTCCTTTTACATTAAATTTATCTCATAACTCTTTTCATCTCGTAAACCTATTTTGTTTATATTAACATTAATACTCCACATTCATTGAATTTTCCTCATAATATATTTCAACATAATTAATTCCTTATACTCATCCATGTTTTAATACTCTTCAACTTAATTACTTTCTAGGTCTGTTGTAATATATCTCCATGTCCATTTCCATTAATTATAATTTATCTCATGAATCTCCACTACTTTTGTATCCCCATGAAGTAATTACATCATTTTCATTTTCATTACACTTGGCATTTATGGCTGACTTAAAATCCTAACTCATTAACTTAATAACTTGGTCAAACCTATACCCGTTTTATTCAATTTCATATTATTATTTTTTGTTAATGGATGAGGTCAAAATTGACTTGTTAAACACTTGTATGATAGTCCAAACCAATTAGATACAATTTCATATAATTGTCTTTTTTAATTAATTTAATGAACACTACCAAAAATTCCATCAGAGTTTCCTTTATATTTAGACTGTACCAAATTATCGACATGTTTATCATTACCATAATTCTAATAATCATGGTCCACTCATCATGGACCTTGTCCCATATCAACACAACTCAAAATTTAAATATAGTTCAATTTAACATCAACAATCTATAATACTTATTTTAAATCATAAGACAATGTTATAGAAAACTACTTATGGACTCTGGTGTGAAAAGAACCTAACAATTATTTCAATACCCTGGTAGTTAAACAACTAATGCCATTAGCCTATTATCGAGCACTAGTTTCACCACCCATTACCGAGCACTAGCTCCATCACAGGGTTACTGGTTTCACTACTCATTACTGGGCACTATCCCCATCACGAGGTTACTAGTTCCATTGCTCATTTTTATATGATATTAGAACCTATTTCATTTCAAATAATCATAGTTACATACTTTAATGATTTTCTCGAATCAAAGCATTAAGGTGTCGAACACCCACCTCATGATACTATCCATTCACCAATCATTAACTTACACGTCAATTATATTATCGTGCTCAATGTTTATATTTTCAAACATTCGTTACTGCCATTGTTGTTAGACATAAATCTCACATGATTATTGTCATTGTGATTACTAATAAATCATACATAAAGTTCCGTCATTGCGGTTAACAATAAATTATAATAATCTTACCACTATTTTTGGTAACATATTACATAAAGTTCCGTCATCACACTTTATAACATATTACATGTTTTTGGCCATGTAATTTATTATAGCCATATATCAACTTCTACCTTGGAAGCCTAAGCCATGTATGGATAAATAAATAAAATGCAAGGGAAGGTCAATTCCCTTACCTTTACTGGTTTTCTTACTCCCAAGAAGTCGTGTCTTAATCTTGTATGCTTTTCCTAAAACTCCTAATTAATAATAATAACCACTAGTGTTTATCCCTTACTAATTTGGAAATTCAATTATATACATCTCCATACCATACAAAATCTTAAAATTCTAATCATGTTTAATACATCTCAAATCAATAATTATTATTCGCCTCATTCTTATTTAGATAGAAATTTTCTCACATTTACATGTACTCATTCCAGCACACTACTTCATACCAATATACACTTACTTACTTAAGTAATACACCACTGTTATTATTTTAAATTTTCACATTATCCCATCAATAATTTCTAACATCACAAGACATAAATATAATTCTATATTTTCCCCAATCATATATGTGTACACAAATTGATACAGTCATGAAAGGTTCTTTTAAATCAGGTTTGATAGGAGTGTGACACAAAAATAACTTGTACCCAGGCACCAGCACTATTGGAAACGGAAACCCCTAGTATTAGGTTATATAATCAGATTTGTCTAATATGTTTGGGCTTAATTTTTTCGGAATCAACAAGAAACAAAAATTTCAGAAGGATATAACCTGATTAATGGAGCCAAGCTTTGATACCAACTGATGCGAACCTCGTGATCACGCAACCCACAATCAAGATTGAGATCTGATCCCGGAAAGTTGAAATAGGTCTAATAGGAGTGTGACACAATGGAAACCTGCCCAAAGGCACCAACACTATTGGATTTGAGAAGAATGACTCCATGAAGCCAGTTAATCTTTGATAAGTCAGATTCAGTTCGTTCAAGAACTGAAGAATACAAGATCACTCTCACACGTTAAAACTGAAAAATTCAGAAGTAATAATCATCAAAGTCTGTTGAAATTTAGGTTAAATGTGTTTAAATAGCTCTTAAAAGTAACCCTAATGGATCTATCCTTGTGGGTTGAACTAACCCATATACAAAATTGACCCAAAAACCTAAACTGAAAAGCCCATAACCTGATCCAAACAAGCCTTGGATCATAGCTCAAAACAAAGTTTTAATTAAGCCCAAACGTGAAAGAAAATAATAAAAATAACTAATTTGTCATCAAATACCACTAGCCCATCTTTCCTTGTGTAGCTAGGATGAATAAGGAATCCTTATAAGAAAAGGATTCTGAAGCATTAATGAATCCTTACCACACCTGGAGATTATATTACAGCTCATTAAAGATCCTTATGGAACTAGAAAATTCCCAAAACCAGCTGACACATCCTTGTAGGAAACAATCCTAACCAAATAGGAAGTCCACAAGTCAAAAGGATGTAAATAACAAAATTCGTACAGCCTTCCCGAACTCCAATTGAACTGAAATTTTAACCCTAGGACAACATGTCCAGAGAGGCCACGTAAAAGTTTAGCTTGATCCAACAGTCGAATTGAGAATTATGATTGTTACCGTAAACCTAGACTGTTGCGCATTTTACACCGAAATCAGAATCTGACCTTACTTGGGTCGTATCACAAGGCTGAACCGTATCAGTTGGTGCCTTAGGACAGGTTTCCATTGTGTCACACTCTTATCGGACCTATGATCACGAGGTTCACATCATGCTCCTTATGCGTCCCAAGCTACTCTATGTCTATTTTGCTCCATATGTTCTAAACAAGTCCATTCAATGTCTCTTTAAGCTTCTTTGCCCTAGCTCTTGTAATTGGCCAACTTGGCACCTCCAATGCATCTTTTGCATGATTAAGCTTGGTGTTGGGCTGATCCTCATCATGCATCATTTCTTAGCTCCTCTAATTCATCCAATTGAAGCTTTCTATTTTTGCCAACCTCGTTTTCATTGTCATTGAATTGCCGGATGACCCAATATGCATAGTGCTCAATCTCAACAGGGAGATGACAAGGCTTTCCATAAACTAGCCTATAAGGAGACATTCCTAAAGAGGTCTTGTAAGTAGTGCGATATGCCCACAAAGCATCAACTAGTCGTAGGGACCAATCTTTACGGTTTGGATTGACTGTTTTCTCTAAAATGTTCTTGATCTCCCTATCTGCCAACTTAGCTTGGCCACTAGTCTGTGGGTGATAAGGGGTACTGACCTTGTGAATTACAACGAGCTTGTTACAAAAATGCTTTCACCCATCACTACTCATAGCCCGGGGCATGCCAAAACGAGAGAAAATATTTTCTTTTAAGAATTTGACCACAACTCGATGGTCATTGGTTCGAGATGCAATGGCCTCCACCCATTTAAACACATAATCAACAGGTACAAGGATGAATTGGTAACCAAATGAACTTGGAAAAGGTCCCATGAAATCAATCCTCCAACAATCAAATATTTCCAAAACTTGTCCAATGCAAATACCACAGCTAAGATGTAACAACCCCAATTTTCTATTAGTTTATCCCTTAATCTCCCCCCTATAAAGGGTCGATGGAGTAAAATTTTTTTAAAAAAATTTTACTCGCCGAAATTTCTAATGAAATTTCGGCAGAGTCTCCTCTATACCGGGAGATCCCAAGTTATCGACAATGTACCCTGTAAACATTTAGAATCACATCTCATCCACAATCACATCCATGTTTAGTAAAATCACCTGCATAATTCATTCCAGGTTATGCTCAGGACCATATTCATTCCCAAACTCCATCTTACAACACACGCATAAGTTAATAATTAAAATAGCCAAATTCGAGCACGAAGATTGCATATATATATATATATATAACACAACACAATTTAATATTCTAACATAGTCAAGTACATTCTAATATCCCAAGCATAGGTTGATACATTTAATATTTCAGAAACAAAATATTACGAATATAATATTTTATACAGGTTACATGTTTACTGCATGACAAAAATTACACCACAAATCCCTAAGTTATTAACTTATACAAAAAGGGATCAAAGAATTTAAAATCTATTCCTGACGTGAATGGGAGGGACCTACAAAAATATAAATTTTCCATATAATTAAAAACAAATGATTAAAATACAAGCAATTTACAGAAGAACAATTAAACAACATATCTATCTAGTTAAATCATAAACCCCTTTTAATGGTTATATAAGAATTCTCTCTTCTTCTTTTTTTTTTTTGTTTCTGTTGACTACTTCCCCCCCCCCCCCCTCCACATCAAAAAGACAATAGCCAACACGACCTCCATTAGTGTCTTTAGTTGCCCGTCCTGGAACAACTAATCAGTTTCAAGAAAATGCCGACACGAACATAACCGTTTGTGTCATTAACTATTTTTTTAAAAAAACTAAGATATTAAATCATTGTTCCATATTACCTTGGGAGGTTCTCAGGTGTGCCGATGTCAAAAAATTCTTGACATCATTAGCTTTCACCTCGGAAAGCTAATCAAGTTTATAAATTTTACCGATATCGACGTCACCCGCCGATATCATTAACTATTCTGAAACCGAATAGTTAATCAAGTTTATAAATTTTGCGGATATCGACGTCACCCGCCGATATCATTAACTATTCTGAAACTGAATAGTTAATCAAGTTTATAAATATTCTGAAATATCGACGTCACCCACCAATATCATTAATATTCTGAAATCAAGTTTATAAATTTTACCGATATCGACATCACCCGCTGATATCATTAACTATTCTGAAACCGAATAGTTAATAAAGTTTATAAATTTTGCCGATATGGACGTCACCCGCCGATATCATTAACTATTCTGAAACTGAATAGTTAATCAAGTTAACAAATTTTGCCGATATCGACGTCACCCGCCGATATCATTAACTATTCTGAAACCGAATAGTTAATCAAGTTTACATTTCTCCTTCCACGTACCGGTAATGCCGATGTTATCCAGCTTGGTTAACATCATCAGCCTCCCATATCAGGGACAAAAAAATCAATTCGAGAAACAGTCATTACCAAAATTCGTTGTTACTCCAAAAGAACCCATAAATTAAAACCGTTTCATTTTATTTTATTTTTCGCCATTTAACCTTTCCTTCCTCTCCCACTTTTCTTTTCCTCATCAATAAGCACCAAATTTTTATAGTTCAAAAGTTAGTTAAAATAATTATTAACTAGAGGAGATATAAGTACCAAGTACCTACCTGCTGTAGACGCTCGACTTGCGTACCCCTGTAGTTGTTGTACTCCTCCTGCGGTTCCTCCTGAAACCACAAACACCCATCATTATTCCATATTAGTCCACATATCACACGCAACAGCAACAATGGAAATAATATTCATTTCTCTTTTACCAAATCTTTTCTTTCTTACTTACATTCCTCATTATTATCGTTTAACTTTTCAGCTCATTTGTAGTCCAAGTGGACATCATAAATTCAATTTTGATTACCGTTTATTCTTTTTGAAGATCAAGACATACTTTATGAAGGGAAAGAAAACAAATTCTATCCTTAAAATGGCTAAATTTCACCGTTTTATCAACTTGGCCGAATCTGCCAACAGGGGTGGCAGCTTGACCTCTCCTCAGTTTTTTATTTGTATCTGGAGTTCTAGGACTCCAAATTAGGCGGGGTCAGATTCATTGGAAAGCTAACACTTCCGGCTACAACTTCTATGTGGGGACCCTCCCTACATTTTGGCCCCATCTTTCACCTTTTTTTTTTACTTTATTTTATATTATAACAACATTTTGAATTATTATAAACCCCCCCCTCTTTGTATATTTTATTCTCGGGCTTCACATAAGAGTTCTTTTTCAGTTGTAGTGTAATTCCATTGAGCATCATTCAAAGTCTTGTTAGCATAATAAATGGCATGAGGCTTCTTGTCTTTTCTTTGCCCTAAAACAGCCATACCGCAAAATCACTAGCATCACACATCAGTTCAAATGGTAAAGACCAATCAGGAGCTTGCATGATTGGCGCAATGGTCAGGAACCTTTTAAGCTTTTCAAAAGCTTCTTGACATTTTGATGTCCAATCAAATTGAACATCTTGTGACAACAAGTTACATAATGGTTTGGCAATGGTACTAAAAGAATGAATAAATCTTCGGTAAAAACCAGCGTGTCCTAAAAAGGATCTCACATCTTTCACAGTCCTAGGGGTAGGTAATTTTTGAATGACTTCAACTTTTGACTTATCTACCTCTATCCCTTTTGAAGAGACAATGTGACCTAAGACAATGCTATGTGTTACCATAAAATGACACTTCTCCTAATTGAGTACAAGATTGCTCTCTTCACACCTTTCTAGAACTTTTTCTAAATGCATTAGACACAACTCATAAGAATCCCCAAAAACTGAAAAATCATCCATGAAAACTTCCAAATTTTTTTCCACCATGTCACTAAAGATACTCATCATACACATTTGAAAAGTGGTTGGTGCATTACACAAGCCAAAAGGCATTCTTCTATAAGCATAGGTATCAAAAGGACAAGTGAAAGTGGTTTTTTCTTGGTCTTCTAAAGAAATCTCAATTTGGTTGTAACCTGAGTATCCATCAAGAAAACAATAGAAAGCTCTTCCGGCTACTCTTTCAAGCACTTGGTCTAAAAATGGAAGCGGAAAATGGTCCTTCCTAGTCACCATGTTCAACTTATGATAATCAATGCACATACGCCATCCAGTTTGGATTCTAGTTGGCACTAGCTCATTATTTTCATTCTTCACTACCCTGACTCCAGATTTTTAGGGACAACTTGGGTTGGACTAACCCATTTTGAGTTCGCAATGGGGTAAATGATACCTGCATCAAGTAGCTTAAGCACTTCACCTCTCACTACTTCCTTCATGTTTGGGTTCAATCGTCTTTGCATTTGCCTTATAGATTTAACCTCTTCTTTAAGATAGATTCTATGTGTACATAAAAGAGGGCTAATTCCTTTCAAGTCAATAATTGTCCACCCAATTTCTTTCTTGTGTTTTCTCACCACTCTTAAAAGTTCTTGTTCCTGCTCTATGCTAAGTTTTGATGAAATCACAATAGGATATGATTCATCTTCCCCTAGAAATGCATACTTAAGATCACTTGGTAAAGGCTTCCTTTCTGGTTTATAGCTACGAAACCAAACTTATTTAAATTTTTATTATCATCAATATTATCAATTTTTTTTTGTGCAAATTATATACTATAAAGCCCTTAGTTGTTACCTTTAACAAAAGAACATAAATAATGTAATAATCCAATATGCAACCCACAATCATATGTTAAAGTATGTGTGTGAAAATGAAGGTTTAAGAATACTTTTTAAATGAGTATATGAGCAGAATCAAGTGATAACAATGCGAGAGTTTGTAAACCTGAATATTTCAAGAAGTTTTATGATAGATCTTGATAACAATATTTACTAAAATGCATCTCAAGAGTCAATAGAATTCCTACTTACTCTGCCATCCTAGTAACAATTCTGTCAAATAGTTTTAATAATAACAAAAAGTTAGTTAGTTAGTTAGTTTTTTTTTTTTGTCAACTACTACCCTTTCCCCCCCAACCAAAATGAAACATTGTCCTCAATGTTCTAAGGTAGAAAGATAGAGTATAGAAGACATCACCTGAAACAATAACTATTGACAAACCTAAAACACACTTAAACAAAACACAAATATGTTATTAATAAAACCAAAAGACACAAGTTCTTACAAACCAAGGCTTAAATTGTAGTTGTGATTGTAGCTCACATCTTCCCTTGGTTTTACGTCCAAGAACGGCTTAAACGTCCTATATGGGTCGGGGATTGGCTTCTCATCCAGTTTTCTTAAAAACTGACAAACAAGGTCTTTTTTAGTCAGATTCCCAAGACTATGATGAGCATGTCCTTTATGAAAATGGAGCTATAAATCATGAATTGCACGATGCACATCTCCAGCGGGATATGTCTCAAGAGTCAATAAAAGATTATCTAAAGACTCTTTATTTTTTGAAATAAATCCTACGCTTTGACAATTTTCATAGGTTTTGCAGAATGCGTGTCCTTGAACATGGTAGGGCAATAAAATCCACTTTGTAAGATTTTTACAACTGTTTTTTTGACGAGAAATGACCCCCCTATGACTTAGAATGACAAAATTTAATGACACTGCTTAATTCATTGTCAGGAATGCTTCTTTGAAGTATTTGATCAGGACAATATTTGAATAGGTAAAGGTCATCCCAATAAAAGTTTTTCACTTCGCTCAAAAAATTTCTTTTGTCTTGGGTATTCCAATGAGCTGGCAAAAATCCGGAAGCAAGAAAATTGTCAATATTAGCAGACCAGGGTAGTGAAGCAACATAAAGTGAAGATTCATTAGGAAAGCAATCATCAATTGGTGTGATGTCAGATGTGGAATCTATTGTCAATCTTGACAAATGATTCGCGATAACATTTTCAGTGCCTTTCTTATCCTCAATTTCTTCCTGTTTTAAATATTTCAAAATTGTGATTGACTTCCTTTTGTTTGGTCATAGCATGAGGAAATGGAAGTACTGGTGGGGAATCAATCTTTTATTTGCAATGTTCAAGCTTAACCCCTTCGCTTACCTTTAGAGATTAACTCATCATCTTTCTCACAAGGTTTAAGAATTGGTTTTTCAATAACCTTACCATTATGGAGAGTAATTACTGATTTGACTTGATCCATATGTTAGCTTCCAGAGCTACTTGCACTTGAATTGTATTGTCCTTTGGGATTTTTTTTTTTTGGTAAGTTGACGTATGTATTAAAAGAAGAAGATACAAACATTATAAGGGGCATACCCCAGATTTACAATGAGAACAGAAACATAAAACAACAGATGGCTACAAGCTAGCCACCGACCATAAAACTGAAACCTCACTAGATTCGTTAGGGAAACCAATACAACCAACTAACTAACAAATTAAGAATCTATGGTATTCACCCTCCAAGCTTGTTGGATCCTTTTGTTTTCATTTGTTGGTACGACATTCCTCATCAAATCAAGCTTATCACGAATGATATATTCGATTTGATTAAAGACCAAATTCGAAGTTCTAGACATTCCAGCAAAGATCCTTGCATTCCGTTCTTGCCATACATGATACACTGTAGCTGCGAAACTCAGTTTTCGAGAAAAATTGACGAAACTCTTGCCATGCCAAGAGACAGTGGCCCATCGAATCCATTCATCCCAGCCTTTTGTCATTCTTGGAATGTCGCATCTGTCACAAACATCCCACCAGATCGCTTTAGTATAGGAGCATTCAAAGAACAAGTGGTTGTGATCCTCATTGTTGCGGAGACAAAGTGAGCATCTATTGGGACCATGTATACCAAACCGATGAAGTTTATCTTGAGTTGTGAGTTTCTGTTGGACAGCCATCCATAGAAGAAATGAATGTCTTGGAACAGCATTCTTGAACCACACAATGTCATGCCATTCAACCATCTGACGATGACCTCTTAGTTGTTCCCAAGCTACTTTGATCGAGAATCTGTGATTTGGCGAATCCAACCAAACTATCTCATCCTTTTGCCCCATCTTAGGATTAGAATTGGAAGGAATAGCTTCTATAATGGGGTGCCAGCCAATAGCTTGGGTGATAGGAGTTTTCCATTCTGAGTTATGAATTAGCACTTTCACCCTTGCGTTCTTGGCCATACCTGAATCATAGATAAATCTTTCCCCGTAAGAATCCGCGAGTGGGCTGTGAGGATGCCAATTGTCAAACCATAGAGAGGTTGTCATTCCATCTCCTATGATGTACTTCATCTTCGGCCATGCTAAGGATCTGAGCTTTAGAATCTTTCCCCAAGCCCAAGAGCAATTCTGTGGCGTCTTGATTGTCCAGAAATTCCTACCTCGCAACAGATTGGATCTGATCCAAGTAGACCATATTGAGCCATCTGAGTCATTGCACAGGTTCCAAATGTGTTTCAACAAAGCAATCTTGTTCCATTCTGTTATCCTTTTTATTCCTAGCCCCCCCTCCTTTTTTGGAAGACATACCTGATCCCAAGCCACTTTAGCCCCAGTAGTTCTCATATCTGAACCTGACCAAAGAAAGGATTTCATAATTTGCTCCACATTTTTAATTACTTGCCCAGGTAAGAGAAAGAGAGATGCCCAATAGACCTGTATGGAAAATAAGACGGAATTAATCAGTTGTACCCGTCCTGCATACGAGAGTGTTCTACAAGTCCAATGTCGAACTTTAGAGGTGATTCGATCCACGAGGCCCTTACAATAAACAGCCTTTAGTCTGGACGAGAGAAGAGGAACTCCCAAATATTTCATAGGGAGCTCCCCCTCTCTAAACCCAAGAATATGAATAATTTGTTCCCTCTCAGCATTTAACACACCGCTCAAGAAGATGTCACTTTTGTTTGGATTTGGATACAGACCTGATAGGTCTTGAAACTTTGTGAGCACAGTTCTGATCATACGAATTGAGTTTACATCCCCGTTGCTAAAAATCATCAAGTCGTCAGCAAAACAAAGATGAGAAATTTTGTCCTTCTTGCATCTCCAGTGGAACTTGAATTCTTGGTTGGCACTCATCTTGCAGAATAGCCCCGAAAGGATTTCCATACATAGGACAAACAAATATGGGGACAATGGATCCCCTTGTCTCAGCCCTCTTCCCCCTTGAAAGTAACCTGCAAGCTCACCATTGACGTTGATAGAGAATTGACATGATGTAACACAAACCATGATCCAATCAATTACTGTTCTAGGGAATCCCATTTTTATTAACACAGCGTCAACGAAATCCCACCGCACCGAGTCGTAAGCCTTCATCAGATCAACTTTCATAGCACAACGAGCAGGTCCCGTAGATTTATGATAGCCTTTCATTAGTTCCTGAGACAACAGAATGTTGTCACTGATTCTCCGTCCTGAGATAAAAGCAGTCTGATATGTCCTTTGGGATTTTGCTGTGGTTGAGATGGAAACTTACCTTTCTCCTGAAAACTAAGAGTAGATGTGAACTTTGCAAGAGTATCTTTCAAATCTGCCATAGTTTGAGCATTTTGAGTATTGATGGTCTCTTGCTTTTCAATGAATGCATGCAATGTTTCCTCAAGATTTCTTCTAGGAGGGAGAGCATAAGGAGATGGATCCATGAGAATTTTGAAAATTATGGTGTGCTTGAAATGATAGCTGTGAAGTTTGTGCATTATTATTACTACTCTTCCATCTAAAATTTGGATGATTCCTCCAATTAGAGTTGTATGTTGTGAGTATGGATTATGATTGGGCCTTTGGAAATTGTTTAAAGTATTGGCTTGTTCATAGAGACATTCCTTGAAATAAAACAAAGTTGGACAATCATTGGTTCAGTGTTCGTTAGTATCACAGATTTGACATACAATTTCTTGAACAAATTTCAATTTACCACTCTTTTTCAATTCTAGTGTCTCAACTTTTCTAGCTAAAGATGCAAATTTGGCTTGGAGGTCATGATCTTCCCTAAAGTTGTACATACCTCCACTACATGTATGAGGTTAAGTTTTACCTGATGCCTCATGCCTATAGTGTCCCAATTCTAAGCATTTTCAGATAACAAGTCAATGTATTCCATTGCTTCATCAAGGTCTTTATCTTCAAAAGTTTCATTGCACATCAATTTCACCATTTGCCTATCTTTAGGTGTTAACCCTTCATAAAAGTGTGAAACCAATCTCCATGTTTCAAAATTATGACGAGGACAGGTATTAAGCAAGTCTTTATACCTATCCCAACATTGGTAAATGTTTCTCCTCGTTTCTGAGTGAATGTGGTGATTTGTCTTTTGAAAGAGTTTGTTCTTTAAGATGGAAAAAAATTCTTTTAAAAACTGTTGTTGCATTTTATCTCAAGCACGAATAGATCCTGGTCTCGAATTTTGTAGCCATGTTTTTAGCTTTATCTTTTAAAGAAAAAGGAAAAAGCTTTAATTTGATAGTGTTCATGCTACAATTTGAGTCGTTATAAGTTTTACGAACTTCTTCAAATTCTATGAAATGCAAGTATGGATTTTCTAGATCTAAGCCATGAAAAGAAGGTAAAAGTTGAATAATGTCTTGCTTAAAATTAAAGTGAGATGCATCATGAGAGAAAACTATACATGAGGGTACACTTGTTCTTGTTGGATTCATGTGGTCTCTAACTGCTCTAATACGATTATTCTTATTATTCTCATTATAAAGTGACTGGTTATCCTCTTCGGCCATATTTTCTAAAGACTATGAAGATTTCCTACAAAGTCTATCACTTAATGTGCGTGGTCAAACTCTCATGCAAGTGCAAAAGGAAAGAAACGAAAAGAAAAAAGAGATTAGAAAAACAATAAAAGTGAAAAATAAAATAAAATATAAAATTAATACAGTAACTTACCTCCCCGGCAACGGTGCCAAAAACTTGACACGATCAAAATATTGAAAAATAAAATAATCTCAGTTTATAACCCGACAAGACTGAGGTCAAACCACAGGGAGGTGAACTATATAAAATTATAAACAACAAATGAAAAGGAGTTGAAGAGAACTTTTGAGATGTGATATTGATGTGAGTATTAATCAAAGATAAAAGCAATTGTCAAGGTTAGAGGATTCACTAATAGTATAAACTCATTTTATTAATCAACTACAAACCACAAACAAATAAGGTTCCAATCGGATGATTTATCCTTAATAGTTCATTATAAATTTTTAACATGATCATATTAATTATCTTATTTTAGTAACACCATACTTTTAAATATTATCAGGAATTCATGATGTTAACTTATATTAACAACAAATCAAGTTCCTTTCATAACACAGGTGTCAGTTATACCATACAACAGACTATGAAAGTGTCAAGTATTTGTTGTACCAAAGATTGTACAACACAAATCTACATTAATCATTTAACAAGCAAGGTTAATAGAATTAGTAAGATAAAAGATAAGACATATATTATTCGATAGTTTCACCCACATCTACCTAATGTTTTGTCCATGTTTTATATATAAAATGCCTTGATATTCTTTGTTTTATGTTTTGAAGGCACTTTTGGTAATTGACAGATTTGACGTTCAGTCGATGTTTTGTGCATAACGTGAATTCTAGACATCAAAATGAAGTGATTCCAGTGGCACTAAAAAGCTAACATCCATACCTTTCTGAAAATTTAATGCAAGAAAAATAAAAAGAGAAAGATCATGGAAATCACATCCTGCAAAGTCAAATCTCGCATTCTGACAGTGTTGACCTTTGGCCATTCAAAATTTAATATCTGAAGCTACAGAAGTCCAATTGATGCAAACTCAATTGTTTTGATTCCTAACTCAAAGACCTATCAACGCTCCAAATTTCAGCTAAAAACGATGTTATATGAGGGAGATATGATATTTCAAAGATGACAACTGAATTCTGCCAGCAATAGGTTTCTTGAAGAAACGAGTCTAAATTACATTCCGAAGCATCTAAACCGACATCCAAGCTTTTATAGCAGCAATTTAGCTCCTCTAAGTCAGATCTTGAAGATTTCATGCAAGGCTATTTCTCCTTTTTAGGGAAAATAGTTATTGAAGTACTTAAATGTAAACTGCCAACTTAAGGAAGGATTATTTTGTAAAATAAGAGACTAGGGTTTCTTAGCATATAAAAAGAAAGAGAGCACTGGCAGCCAGTAGAAAATAGAGAGAGCAGAAGGAGGCAGCAGGCAGCAGAGAATAAACACAAATTCTCTCTTCTACAAACCGAAAAATCATGCTCTCTTTATTCTTTAGGAGTAGTTGTTTAATAGTTATGCAAGGCTAAGCTCTTTTCTTGGTTGCAAGGACACAACAAACCTTCAGATTTCAAGAACCGTGAGATTTCTTCTTCCTTTTATTTTCAGTTTATGTTATGAATGAGTATGATTGTTTTCCTATGCATATTTCCTATGATTGTTATTGATGATTGCTAGAGCAGACTCTAAGTTATTGTTGTGAACAATTTATTGCTAAGTTAATATCAAAACCGGAGTTGTGATATACGAACTTGTGAAGCAACTAAGCTTGATAATTGTGGCGGAACTACGTTATTGAACTTAGGGAGAACATTTGAACAAAGTGACACAAGCTGCGGACAGCTTGTATGTTAATCTTGATGAAATTATCTAGTTCTTAAAGCTGCCATTAAATTGAATCATTAGTGGGGATACTTCGATTGTTTGTTGGTTAAAATTAGTTATACGGCGGATCCGTTAATTATTCAACATTAAGAAAAGATAAAATTTCAGAACATAAACTGTAATTTTCGTTTCAAGGATCGGTTCTAATTTCCATAGATGGATGTGTGCTTGCGACCAAGATTTGTTTTCTTGATAAGTTAAGGTTTTAATTGATTTTGTTTGCTAGTTTAATTGCTGCCATAGTTTAGATAATCACAAACCAAATCCCTCCAATTACATAACGTATAACTTAAAAATCTGACTTGAAACTTCCTCGTGGGATCGACCCCTTGCTTGCTCTATACTATCTTGTGTGTTTTTAAGCTAGGGTAATTAATTTGTGCGACCGCGACATCGCAACATACATTTTAATAACAAACTTTCTGGGATATAAACATTGAAGTCCATGTTGAGTTTATATTATACCTATTCTAACACCATTAGTGAATCCTTTTCACCTTGACATAATAAACTTAGCTAAACATTGCAAAGAAGAGAAACATAAATAAACTAGATAAAAACATAGTTATGATGAAAAGCATAAACAAGAGATTAATAACAAACTTTCTGGGATATAAACATTGAAGTCCATGTTGAGTTTATATTATACCTATTCTAACACCATTAGTGAATCCTTTTCACCTTGACATAATAAACTTAGCTAAACATTGTAAAGAAGAGAAACATAAATAAACTAGATAAAAACATAGTTATGATGAAAAGCATAAACAAGAGATTAATGAAAGCAAAACTTAAACATTACAAAAATACAAAGAAAGAAAGCAAGAATATGATCTTGATCTGAAAACCAAAATGGCTAAATGTATGGCAAATACCTCTTTTTATAGGCTAAAATTCGAAACTATTGATTTGATGACTAATTATTGAGTTGGTGACCACCTCTTGACTTGGTGACAACCATTATCTTCTTGTCTGAACAAAACGTCATTGCTAACGTCAGAATGAGCTCATTTGGACTTCAAGAACTCGAGATATGAGCTGAACACTGATATTGTATTTGGGCTGCAGGACAGATTCCGACTTCTCTTTTGTTGCTACAATTTGAACTTGAAAACGACCATTTTGAATCTCGGACTCTTCATGAAAGGTTTAGGCCTATGTCTTACCTTTCCATCCATATAAACCAGACCTAAATCCATGTTCTACAGCTTCGGTTATGCCGAATGATGTTCCAGTTTGAATTGAACCAGCATCTCTTCTTTAAGCTTAGCCCTCTCTTTGTCTTTTCACTTTCAATAGTTAAACACATCAATCAATCATTTACCTTTAAATTGTGAGATATGCCTGCATTCAAAATGAGCATTTACCATAAATTAAAGATATCTTATGTTATCACACTTGTTATTATAAAACATGCTTAAGTTAGGGAATTTAATGATACTTTAAGTGCATTATGATGATATAAAACCTTGACAAAAATACACTTTTAACTACTAATCAACATCCATTAGGGTTAATATTTTTCAAGAACTATATAAACACATGTAACCTAAATTTCAGGAGCGATTGATGAATACTACTTTTGAAATTTTCAGTTTTAACATGTGAGATTCTTGTATTCTTCAATTCTTAAACGAACTGAATCTCACTTATCGAAGATTAACTAGCTTTGTGGCGTCATTCAACTTCATTCCAATAGTGTTGTTATTTTGGAGCAGGTTTCCATTGTGTCACACTCCTATCAGACATATTTCAGCTTTCCGGGATCATAATTTAATCCTGGTTGGGGTTTGCATGACCACGTGATAACGAGATTCGCACCAGTTAATATCAGAGCTAGGATCCGAAACAAGATCATATCCTTGATGTTATTTTCGTTTTCTTAGTGTTCCTTTAAGTTTTTCAATGTTTGCATCGTTCATCTTCTTCTTCTTCTTCTTTGTCTTTGCGGCATGTAAGAAAAAAAAAGGGTAATATTTCATCTTGTTACACAACTTTAATCATATCAGTAGTATATAAAAAAAGATTAGATGAAATTTGATGGTCGATTCAATTCTGTCATAGAAACCCAACTCTTACTGAACCATAAGCAAATCACCTCTAAATGAATTTAAACTTTATATTCAATCCAGTGAGGGTGAGATTGCACAATATATTAAAATGTGGTTTATTTTGATATTTTTTCCTTAAGGTTTTAATTTGATGTTCAATTATACCACAAACTATGATTACAAGGGGTTTGGGTACCTAGAGATATGATAACAACCTATAATATGAGATTTGTTGTTTTTTGGTATCCAAAAACTAAATATTGAATTTAAGGTCATTCCAGTGTCGTTAGGTCTGAATCTCAATTATGGTACATAAAATTGGGTAACGAGTCAAATTTGTGTCGAGTTCCAAAACATGATCCATACTGTTTGTTTTTGTCCAAATCTTTTTGTTTCTATTATAATTGGGTTATTTAGGCATCAAGTAATTATTCTCGCTTATTTTGGCTTTTTGTTTTATTTCGTGTCTTCCATTCGTCCACAATTAGTATGAATTTGCATTGCTACTCGCAAAATTATTATCGTAGTTTTGTTTTGCTTTGATTTCAGTATATTTATTGATTCTTGAGCCTAAAAATATAATTAGATTGCGCTATAAAGGCTATTAACTTTGATTTGTTAATTTGAGTTCCTAAAAAGCCAAAAGAAAGCAAGTTGTGAGGTAAAAGACATAGGCAACTTATTATAGTACAAAATCTTTGATTTTTGTGTGAAACATGAAAATTGTGAGGATGTATTTCATGCTGCTAACCAAATTTTGCAGATTCAAAGAATGTCCAAAAATAACGAATCAGCGACACAAAATGCTGACGTCACTTTCCAATTGCAAGCCATAGACCAGAAACTCGAGCTCTTATATAGGACATACAAAGATCTGAAAGAGGAGTTGAATTCGATAAAGCAATAGAAAAGTGGGGCTGCTTGCCGAGGAAATACAGTTAGAAGGGCTGTAGGGAATGTCAAATCTAGTTTTAAAGAGTTTGTTGATGAAAAAGCAGATACAGGTAGAGATGACTAAGAGTTTGCATCTGGATCGAATAGGGCTAGGATGAATGTGAATTTTCATGGCATGGGGAACTATGAAGATGTGGATGGGAACTTCGACTCCATTAAATTGAAAATTTCTAACTTTCAAGGTCAAAACGATCCCGAGATTTATTTGGAGTGACAGAAAAAGGTAAGTTAGATTTTTTTTATTAGCATAGCTATTTTGAACAAAAAAAGGTGAATTTGGTGATTATTGAGTTTACGGATTATGCATTGATTTGATGGGATCAGATTGTAATTAGTAGGAGAAGGATTTGGGAGCGACCCGTTCAGACTTGAGGGGGTAAAAGTCTTAATGGAGAAGACCATTTGTGCCAAACCATTATTATAGAAATTTATATCTTAAGCTAAAAGGTCTAAATCAAGGTTCTAAGTCAATAGATAAATATCACAAAGATCCATAACAATGATTTAGGCCAATGTTGTCGAGGATAGAGAAGCTACCATGGCTAGATTTCTTAATGGGTTGAATCGGGACATTGCCAATTTTGTTGAGCTACAACACTTTGTGGAGCTAGAGGACATGGTTCAATGGCTACAAAAGTAGAGAGACAACTTAAAAGGAAGGGACATGCTCGACCAATATTTAATTAGAGTTCATCATCGTGAAAGCCGAATCTGACAAGAAAAGGTACTATGCAGCCGAGGTCATTTGTTCCTTCCAAAACCAAACCACCAAAGGTTTTAGTTGATGTCCTTACTAGTTCCAAAGGTAAATCTGAAACTCAACCTAAAAGTACTTATGATGTTAAATGTTCCAGGTATTAGTGACATGAACATTATGCTTCAGAGTGTCCAAACAAAAGAATCATGATGATTAGAGATAATGGTGAGTGATATCAAATTTGAAAGTGACAGATCTGATTGTGAAAGCATGTTAGCATTGGAGGATAGTGATGGGGATGAGTTGGCATTACCCATTGAGGAGTCCTTTGTTATATGGCAAACACTTTAGGTTCAAATCAAGGAAGATAAAACTAAACAATAAAATGAGAATATCTTCCATACACATTATTGTGCACAAAACAACGTGTGTAGTTTAATGGAAGTTGTGTTAAAGTTTGTAGTACCACCCTTGTTAACTGAATTTGTGTACTGTTAATCATGCTAAACCATATAGATTGAAATGACTGAATGATAGTGGGGAAGTGAAGGTTACTAAGCAGGTTGTGGTTCCATTTTTTATTGGACGTATGCTAATGAGGTTTTATATGACATGTTACCAATGCAAGCAAGTCATATCTTATTAGGGAGACCATGACAGTATGGTAGGAAGGCAATACATGATGGTGTTTGAAATAGATATATGATTGTAAAAGATGGTAAAACCATGACCCTTGTACCCTTTACACCTAAACAGGTGTATGATGATCAAATAAAGCTAAAAAGTGAGCATGAGGCTATGGAGAGAGAAAATCAAGGTTAAGAACAAGAGGAGAGAAGACCATCCTAAACACTACTACAACCCATTCGGCCACCCATCTAAACACAAACAAATATTTGGGCCTAAATTTGTATGCTAATCTTAAAATATGTACCTTTTGCATGGAGAAAATTGTGTTTCTTGGCTATGTTGTAACTACAAAGGGTATCGAGATGGACGAGGAGAAAGTTAAGGCCGTCCAGGATTAGCCTACATCAAAATCGGTAAGTCTAATAAGGAGTTTTTAGGGGTTAACTAGTTTCTTTTATAGGTGTTTTTTGAAAGATGAAGTTCATTAGTTGCACCCTAGAATGACGTTGTTAAGAAGTCAGTTGGGTTTAAATGCGGGGGGAACAAGAATTGACTTTTGTTCTTTTAAAAGAGAAATTACGTTTTGCACTTGTTTTGACTTTACAAAAGCATTTGAAATAGAATGTGATGCATCTATAATAAGTGTTGTTTTGATACAGGATCGAATACCTATTGCATACTTCAATGAGAAGTTAAGTGGAGCAATCATGGGGGATGTAAACTCAATTCGTATGATCAGAACTGTGCTCACAAAGTTTCAAGACCTATCAGGTCTGTATCCAAATCCAAACAAAAGTGACATCTTCTTGAGCGGTGTGTTAAATGCTGAGAGGGAACAAATTATTCATATTCTTGGGTTTAGAGAGGGGGAGCTCCCTATGAAATATTTGGGAGTTCCTCTTCTCTCGTCCAGACTAAAGGCTGTTTATTGTAAGGGCCTCGTGGATCGAATCACCTCTAAAGTTCGACATTGGACTTGTAGAACACTCTCGTATGCAGGCGGGTACAACTGATTAATTCCGTCTTATTTTCCATACAGGTCTATTGGGCATCTCTCTTTCTCTTACCTGGGCAAGTATTAAAAATGTGGAGCAAATTATGAAATCCTTTCTTTGGTCAGGTTCAGATATGAGAACTACTGGGGCTAAAGTGGCTTGGGATCAGGTATGTCTTCCAAAAAAGGAGGGGGGGCTAGGAATAAAAAGGATAACAGAATGGAACAAGATTGCTTGTTGAAACACTTTTGGAACCTGTGCAATGACTCAGATGGCTCAATATGGTCTACTTGGATCAGATCCAATCTGTTGCGAGGTAGGAATTTCTGGACAATCAAGACGCCACAGAATTGCTCTTGGGCTTGGGGAAAGATTCTAAAGCTCAGATCCTTAGCATGGCCGAAAATGAAGTACATCATAGGAGATGGAATGACAACCTCTCTATGGTTTGACAATTGGCATCCTCACAGCCCACTCGCGGATTCTTACGGGGAAAGATTTATCTATGATTCAGGTATGGCCAAGAACGCGAGGGTGAAAGTGCTAATTCATAACTCAGAATGGAAAACTCCTACCACCCAAGCTATTGGCTGGCACCCCATTATAGAAGCTATTCCTTCCAATTCTAATCCTAAGATGGGGCAAAAGGATGAGATAGTTTGGTTGGATTCGCCAAATCACAGATTCTCGATCAAAGTAGCTTGGGAACAACTAAGAGGTCATCGTCAGATGGTTGAATGGCATGACATTGTGTGGTTCAAGAATGCTGTTCCAAGACATTCATTTCTTCTATGGATGGCTGTCCAACAGAAACTCACAACTCAAGATAAACTTCATCGGTTTGGTATACATGGTCCCAATAGATGCTCACTCTGTCTCCGCAACAATGAGGATCACAACCACTTGTTCTTTGAATGCTCCTATACTAAAGCGATCTGGTGGGATGTTTGTGACAGATGCGACATTCCAAGAATGACAAAAGGCTGGGATGAATGGATTCGATGGGCCACTGTCTCTTGGCATGGCAAGAGTTTCGTCAATTTTTCTCGAAAACTGAGTTTCGCAGCTACAGTGTATCATGTATGGCAAGAACGGAATGCAAGGATCTTTGCTGGAATGTCTAGAACTTCGAATTTGGTCTTTAATCAAATCGAATATATCATTCGTGATAAGCTTGATTTGATGAGGAATGTCGTACCAACAAATGAAAACAAAAGGATCCAACAAGCTTGGAGGGTGAATACCATAGATTCTTAATTTGTTAGTTAGTTGGTTGTATTGGTTTCCCTAACGAATCTAGTGATGTTTCCGTTTTATGGTCGGTGGCTAGCTTGTAGCCATATGTTGTTTTATGTTTCTGTTCTCATTGTATATCTGGGGTATGCCCCTTATAATGTTTGTATCTTCTTCTTTTAATACATACGTCAACTTACCAAAAAAAAAAAATCATGGCTTATCCCACTTATGACAAAGAACTCTATGCACTGGTAAGAGCACTTGAGACATGGCAACATTACTTGTGGCTAAAAGAGTTTGTAATCTATTCAGATCATGAGTTCTTGAAATATCTAAAAGTTTTGGTAAATTGAATAGGAGACATGCAAAATGGGTTAAATTCTTTGAAATTTTTCCTTATGTAATAAAGTATAAGCAAGGCAAAGATAACATAGTGGTTGAAGCATTTTCGCATAGGTATGTTCTTCTAAACACCATAAATACTAGATTGCTAGGCTTTGAATATGTGAAGGAATTGTATGTTAATGATTCTAACTTTGTCGGGATTCATAATGCATATGGAAATTCAGCTTTTGGTAAGTTTTACTTGTTCACAGAGAATAGATTGTGTGTTCTTGCTAGTTCTTTGCGTGAATTGCTTGTTTGTGAAGAACATAGGGTGGTTTAATGGGTCTCTTTGGGGTTGTGAAAAATTTGGATGTATTGCATGAGCAATTTTATTGGCCAAAGATGTACAACGACTTTGTGAACAGTGCATTGCTTGTAGAAATGCACAATCTCGAGTACAACTGCATGGACTGTGTACACCATTGCCTATGCCTACTGACTTTGTTTTAGGTTTACCTAAGTCAAAGAAAGGTAGAAACTTAATTTTTGTTGTGGTTGATAACTTGTCTAAGATGACGCATTTTATCGCAAACTTGTTCTTTAGGAAGGTTGTATATTTATGTGGCATTTCTAGGAGTGTATAGTGTTAGATCATGATGTTAAGTTTCTTAGCTACTTTTGGAAGACTTTGTGGGAAAAGTTGGGAATAAAGCTTTTATTTTCAACAACTTGTCATCCATAAACAGATAGACAAACTGATGTAGTGAATAAGACTTTATCACAACTTTTGTATGTTGTTATTCAAATGGATACTGTCAAAGTGCAGTGATCGCTATGTGCTACTAATAACATTGATAATCTTAAAGTGGTGGCAGAGGGTAAGAGGAATGTAGGAGCTATGAACTCTAAAGTTGCGGATAACAAGCATAATCAGTTTCAGTGGTAGGTAGTTGGTAAACGAAATAAGGGTTCTGTGAATGATCCATTGGCATCTAAAGTGGGTAATTGTAATGAGAATGGTTGTTTAACATCTGCTATACATATGTCTGATTGTAATATGAATGATCATGCGGCATCAGATGTGCGCAATGCTGCTTGTTATGAAGATGAAAATCCTTCCTCTCCAAGAGTCTTGAAGAGTTTACAAGAAGACATGAAGCAGGAGCAAGGGGTTACAAGTACTGCTTTAGATCAAGATATGGATGCAATGGGAGGTGATACAGATGGGGAACGAACTAATAAGGAGTTGATGTCAACGATCCTGACAACTCCTCAAACCCTGAATTCCAGCGAAAGGGAAACTGTTAATCAGTTAGCTATTAAGGCTAGAGACTCTCTAGAGAAAAAGAAAAAGGTTTCAAAAGCCTCTTCAAAGAAGAATAAGAAATCTGGCTCCTCTCCGGTAGTTACGTCAAGGTAACCTTTGTGTTGCTGTTTGTACTCCTTTCTATTTTCCTATGATTATTGGATGTTGGAATGTTAGAGGTTGGAATGATCCTATAAAGCATTCAGCATTGCGTCGGCTCATCCATCAGGAGAGGATAACTCTTTTTGGTTTGGTTGAAACTCGAGTTAGAGACAAGAATAAAGATAATGTTTCTCAACTTCTTCTGCGTACTTGGTCCTTCTTGTATAATTATGATTTCTCTTGTCGTGGTCGTATTTAGGTTTGTTGGAATGCTGATACGGTGAAGGTGGATGTTTTGGGAATGTCAGACCAGGCTATTCATGTTTCTGTCACTATATTAGCTACCAATATCTGTTTCAATACTTCAGTTATTTACGGAGACAATAATGCTTCCTTACGTGAGGCATTATGTATGATATAGTGAATCGTAGTGATGGATGAGAGTCAACCTTGTGGATTCTTATGGGTGACTTTAATGCTATCCGCAACCAGTCGGACAGGTTAGGAGGGTCTACTACGTGGGCTGGTATTATAGACAGATTGGATACATGTATTCGAGAAGCGAAAGTAGATGATCTTCGGTATTCAGGTATGCATTATACTTGGTCGAACCAATGCCCTGAGAATCTGATTATGCGGAAACTAGATAGAGTGTTTGTCAATGAGAAGTGGAATCTGAACTTCCCATTGTTGGAAGCGAGATTTTTGCCTTCGGGTATGTCAGACCATTCTCCTATGGTGGTAAAGGTTATTGGCAATGATCAGAACATAAAGAAACCATTCATATTCTTCGATATGTGGATGGATCATGACGAGTTCATGCCCTTGGTGAAGAAGGTATGGGATCAGAATTCGGGGGGTTGTCCAATGTATCAGCTGTGTTGCAAACTAAGAAAGCTAAAAGAGGAATTGAAACTTTTCAATATGACTCACTTCTCCAACATTTCAGATAGAGTTAAAGATGCAAAAAAAGAAATGGATAAGGCTCACCAGGCTCTGCATACAGCGCATCAGAATCCAACTTTGTGCATGCGAGAAAGGGATCCTGTTCGTAAATACACTTCTACTCTACTACATCGTCAGGGCTAAGAGAGTTTTTTCAAACAGAAGGCAAGGATACAATGGCTTAGTTTGGGGGATCAGAATACTAGCTACTTTCACAAATCAGTAAATGGAAGATAGAATAGAAACAAGCTTCTATCACTTACAAGGGAGGATGGAGAGGTTGTCGAAGGACACGAGGCAGTCAAATCAGAAGTAATTGCGTATTTCCATCGTGTGTTAGGAGTGAATCAGATGACTAGGGTTTTTTTTTTTTTGGTAAGTTGACGTATGTATTAAAAGAAGAAGATACAAACATTATAAGGGGCATACCCCAGATTTACAATGAGAACAGAAACATAAAACAACAGATGGCTACAAGCTAGCCACCGACCATAAAACTGAAACCTCACTAGATTCGTTAGGGAAACCAATACAACCAACTAACTAACAAATTAAGAGTCTATGGTATTCACCCTCCAAGCTTGTTGGATCCTTTTGTTTTCATTTGTTGGTACGACATTCCTCATCAAATCAAGCTTATCACGAATGATATATTCGATTTGATTAAAGACCAAATTCGAAGTTCTAGACATTCCAGCAAAGATCCTTGCATTCCGTTCTTGCCATACATGATACACTGTAGCTGCGAAACTCAGTTTTCGAGAAAAATTGACGAAACTCTTGCCATGCCAAGAGACAGTGGCCCATCGAATCCATTCATCCCAGCCTTTTGTCATTCTTGGAATGTCGCATCTGTCACAAACATCCCACCAGATCGCTTTAGTATAGGAGCATTCAAAGAACAAGTGGTTGTGATCCTCATTGTTGCGGAGACAAAGTGAGCATCTATTGGGACCATGTATACCAAACCGATGAAGTTTATCTTGAGTTGTGAGTTTCTGTTGGACAGCCATCCATAGAAGAAATGAATGTCTTGGAACAGCATTCTTGAACCACACAATGTCATGCCATTCAACCATCTGACGATGACCTCTTAGTTGTTCCCAAGCTACTTTGATCGAGAATCTGTGATTTGGCGAATCCAACCAAACTATCTCATCCTTTTGCCCCATCTTAGGATTAGAATTGGAAGGAATAGCTTCTATAATGGGGTGCCAGCCAATAGCTTGGGTGGTAGGAGTTTTCCATTCTGAGTTATGAATTAGCACTTTCACCCTCGCGTTCTTGGCCATACCTGAATCATAGATAAATCTTTCCCCGTAAGAATCCGCGAGTGGGCTGTGAGGATGCCAATTGTCAAACCATAGAGAGGTTGTCATTCCATCTCCTATGATGTACTTCATCTTCGGCCATGCTAAGGATCTGAGCTTTAGAATCTTTCCCCAAGCCCAAGAGCAATTCTGTGGCGTCTTGATTGTCCAGAAATTCCTACCTCGCAACAGATTGGATCTGATCCAAGTAGACCATATTGAGCCATCTGAGTCATTGCACAGGTTCCAAATGTGTTTCAACAAAGCAATCTTGTTCCATTCTGTTATCCTTTTTATTCCTAGCCCCCCCTCCTTTTTTGGAAGACATACCTGATCCCAAGCCACTTTAGCCCCAGTAGTTCTCATATCTGAACCTGACCAAAGAAAGGATTTCATAATTTGCTCCACATTTTTAATTACTTGCCCAGGTAAGAGAAAGAGAGATGCCCAATAGACCTGTATGGAAAATAAGACGGAATTAATCAGTTGTACCCGTCCTGCATACGAGAGTGTTCTACAAGTCCAATGTCGAACTTTAGAGGTGATTCGATCCACGAGGCCCTTACAATAAACAGCCTTTAGTCTGGACGAGAGAAGAGGAACTCCCAAATATTTCATAGGGAGCTCCCCCTCTCTAAACCCAAGAATATGAATAATTTGTTCCCTCTCAGCATTTAACACACCGCTCAAGAAGATGTCACTTTTGTTTGGATTTGGATACAGACCTGATAGGTCTTGAAACTTTGTGAGCACAGTTCTGATCATACGAATTGAGTTTACATCCCCGTTGCTAAAAATCATCAAGTCGTCAGCAAAACAAAGATGAGAAATTTTGTCCTTCTTGCATCTCCAGTGGAACTTGAATTCTTGGTTGGCACTCATCTTGCAGAATAGCCCCGAAAGGATTTCCATACATAGGACAAACAAATATGGGGACAATGGATCCCCTTGTCTCAGCCCTCTTCCCCCTTGAAAGTAACCTGCAAGCTCACCATTGACGTTGATAGAGAATTGACATGATGTAACACAAACCATGATCCAATCAATTACTGTTCTAGGGAATCCCATTTTTATTAACACAGCGTCAACGAAATCCCACCGCACCGAGTCGTAAGCCTTCATCAGATCAACTTTCATAGCACAACGAGCAGGTCCCGTAGATTTATGATAGCCTTTCATTAGTTCCTGAGACAACAGAATGTTGTCACTGATTCTCCGTCCTGAGATAAAAGCAGTCTGATATGGACCAACTAAGGATGGCAAAACAACTTTGATTCTCCCAGCTAGAATCTTAGCGATGCATTTGTACACTGTATTGCAGCAAGATATAGGACGAAAATCTGTCAACCTTGTAGGATTAGCAACTTTAGGAATAAGGGAAATGGATGTAGCATTCATTTCTTTAAGCATTCTACGAGTCTGAAAGAAGGATCTAACAGCGTTGATTACATCTTCCCCAACTATGTGCCACATTCTTTTGAAGAAACCTGCGTTAAAGCCATCTGGACCAGGGGCTTTGTTGTTCTTCAAACTAAACATAGCATGCTTAATCTCCTCCCTTGTTACATCTTGTGCGAGTACTTGCTGTTGCGTTGAGGACAGTTTCAAGTTAATTGCCGATTCCATCACTTCCTCGTTCAGAACCCTAGGCATCTGATCCACTCCTAACACACGATGGAAGTATGCAATTACTTCTGATTTGACTGCCGCGTGTCCTTCGACAACCTCTCCATCCTCCCTTGTAAGTGATAGAAGCTTATTTCTATTCTGTCTTCCATTTACTGATTTGTGAAAGTAGCTAGTATTCTGATCCCCCAAGCTAAGCCATTGTATCCTTGCCTTCTGTTTGAAAAAACTCTCTTCAGCCCTGACGGTAGAAGCGTATTTACGAACAGCATCCCTTTCTCGCATGCACAAAATTGGCTCATGCGCTGTATGCAGAGCCTGTTGAGCCTTATCCAGTTCGTTTTTTGCATCTTTAACTCTATCTGAAATGTTGGAGAAGTGAGCCATGTTGAAAAGTTTCAATTCCTGCTTTAGCTTTCTTAGTTTGCAACACAACTGATACATTGGACAACCCCCCGAATTCTGATCCCATACCTTCTTCACCAAGGGCATGAACTCGTCATGATCCATCCACATATCGAAGAATCTGAATGGTTTCTTTATGTTCTGATCATTGCCAATAACCTTTACCACCATAGGAGAATGGTCTGACATACTCGAAGGCAAAAATCTCGCTTCTGATAAGGGGAAGTTCAGATTCCACTTCTCATTGACAAGCACTCTATCTAGTTTCCGCATAATCAGATTCTCAGGACATTGGTTCGACCAAGTATAATGCATACCTGAATACCGAAGATCATCTACTTTCGCTTCTCGAATACATGTATCCAATCTGTCCATAGTACCAGCCCATGTAGTAGACCCTCCTAACCTGTCCGACTGGTTGCGGATAGCATTAAAGTCACCCATAAGAATCCACGGGGTTGACTCCCATCCATCACTACGACTCACTATATCAGACCATAATGCCTCACGTAAGGAAGCACTATTGTCTCCATAAATAATTGAAGTATTGAAAATGATATTGGTAGCTAATATAGTGACAGAAACATGAATAGCCTGATCTGACATTCCAACAACATCCACCTTCACCGTATCAGCATTCCAACAAACCCAAATACGACCACGACAAGAGAAATCATAATTATACAAGAAGGACCAAGAACGCATAAGAAGTTTAGAAACATTATCTTTATTCTTGTCTTTAACTCGAGTTTCAACCAAGCCAAAAAGAGCTATCCTCTCTTGATGGATGAGCCGACGCAATTCTGAATGCTTTATAGGATCATTCAAACCTCTAATATTCCAACATCCAATAATCATAGGAAAATAGAGAGGAGTACAAACAGCAACACAAAGATTACCTTGACGTGCCTCCTGGAGAGGAGCCAGATTTCTGATTCTTCTTTGAAGAGGCTTTTGAACCCTTTTTCTTTTTCTCTAGAGAGTCTATAGCCTTAATAGCTAACTGATTAACAGTTTCCCTTTCGGTGGAATTCAGGGTTTGAGGGGTTGTCAGGATCGTTGACGTTAACTCCTTATCGGTTCGTTCCTCATCTGTATCATCTCCCATTGCGTCCATATCTTGAGCTAAAGCAGTACTTGCAGCCGCTTGCTCCTGTTTCATGTCTTCTCGTAAACTCGTCAAGACAAGAGGAGAGGAAGGATTTTCATCTTCATGACAAGCAGCATTGCGCACATCTGATGCCGCATGATCATTCATATTACAATCAGACATATGCATACCAGATGTTGAACAACCATTCTCATTACAATTACCCACTTTAGATGCCAAGGGAGCATTTTCCCCACTCACAGAACCCTTGTTCCGTTTACGAACTACCTGCCACTGAAACTGATTCTGCTTGTTATCCGCAGATTTAGAGTTCATAGCTCCTAGATTCCTCTTACCCTCTGCCACCACTTTAAGATTATCAATGTTCTTAGTAGCACATAGCGCTGTGGTGTGTCCAAAGACATTGCAATTACTGCACTTCGACGGTATCCATTCGTACTCAGCTGAAATTGTTATGAATAACCCATTTGGACAGCGAAGATCATATTCCTTAACCAACGTCTTCGAAGCATCTATCTCAATGCAAACTCTTGCGTAACTAAGCCTTTTTCGCAACAATGTAGTATGATCCGCATGAAGGGGGACTCCAATAGCACTCGCTACACAGCTCAACCCCTTAATAGTCCAATACTCGAGAGGGACATTATACAGCCTAACCCATACCGGAACTCTAGCCAAATCATCTTTCAAGAATTGCATGTTTGGTTGCCAACGTTTAAGCACCAAAGGCCTGTTTGCCATGTGCCATGGGGCTCTTTCCAGCACATTAGTGGCATGATCGATAGAATCAAAAGTGAAGATGAAGAAACCATTATCCGAAGACAAAACTTCTGATAGACCGTAGGAGCTCCATATTCTTTTGGCAATAGAATTAACCACGGGATACGGTAATTTCTGCCCCACAAAATGACCAACCAGGGTGGATTTCCAAAATTCGCAGCCATCTTCAAACACATCAAGTGGAGGAGCTACTGTCACACGACCATCAGTCGTAATAGGGGGTGCAAAGTGCAGATTACGGACAGAACTAATGCCAAGGGTCTTGCTACCCTCATTATCAGCAACATCAGAACCCTTCAAAGCATTTAAAAAATTCAGTTTGGGTCTAAATTTTAGTTGTTCTTGTTGATGAGACCCTACCTTCACCTCATCATCTTTAGAACTCAACACATGGTTCAATTCTGGAACAACATTAGAAGCTTGGACAGGAGAGTGTTTCTCTATGGTAACATCAGAATCAACTTGAAACTGAGAAAACCTCATCCCATGGCTATTCAACATATCTTGCAGTTCTAATCTTAATGTATGTCCAGACTTAACTTGATTGTGTTGTTCAATGTTAGAGCTAACCATTGGAACATTTTCCACAGAAGAACATAGAGACATTATGGTAGCACACAAATACTGGAGAGAACAAAATTCTAAGAAGATAAACTGAGTCCAAGAAGCAACCTAAGCTCAGAAATAACAGCAACCTAATCTCATAAACAACAAGATGCAGATTAGTTCATGAAGGAAGAAGATAATTGTAGAATTACGAGGCCAATATCTCCCAGCACACTGATTGTAACAATAATCCGTTCGGTCAAGATGTAGAGTAGGTTCTGAAGAACAACATACTCAAAAATGGTAACGATCCAACGGTGAACAAAGGAGATCAAGCTACGACAAACCACTCTGAAACTAGCAAGAAAAATGAAACTTTTCCAAAGAACTGTGAGTTAATCTTCACATATGGCAAAGGCCTTCATATCTATTACAGCCATAAGAGAAATCATGAAGAAAATCCGTTCACTATGCTGCAACTTCACCACTTCTCCATAGTTCCAGAACTGAAAATGCAGAATAGTAGAAATATTGCGAGATCAATATCTCTTACCTCGTTGATTGGATAACAGATCCGTTCGGTCAATGTTGAGAGAAGGTGGGAAGGAACAACATAGTCAGAAATGAGGGCAATCCAACGGTGGACGGAGTAGATGTAGCTCCGACAGCACCACACTCTCTCTCTTTCTCTCTTTTCTCTCTCTCAGATGACTAGGGTTATGAAGGAGGAAGTGGTGGAATCGACAATTAACATGAAACTTTCTTCGACGCAACAACATGTACTAGCACAAGATGTAACAAGGGAGGAGATTAAGGATGCTATGTTTAGTTTGAAGAACAGCAAAGCCTCTGGTCTGGATGGCTTTAACGCAGGTTTCTTCAAAAGAATATGGCACATAGTTGGGGAAGATGTAATCAACGCTGTTAGCTCCTTTTTTCAGACTCGTAAAATGCTTAAAGAAATGAATGCTACATCTATTTCCCTTATTCCTAAAGTTGATAATCCTACAAGGTTGACAGATTTTCGTCCTACATCTTGCTGCAATACAGTGTACAAATGCATCGCTAAGATTCCAGCTGGGAGAATCAAAGTTGTTTTGCCCTCCTTAGTAGGTCCGTATTAGACTGCTTTTATCTCAGGACGGAGAATCAGGACAACATTCTTGTCTCAGGAACTAATGAAAGGCTATCATAAATCTACGGGACCTGCTTGTTGTGCTATGAAAGTTGATCTGATGAAGGCTTATGACTCAGTGCGGTGGGATTTCATTAACGCTATGTTAATAAAAATGGGATTCCCTAGAACAGTCATTGATTGGATCATGGTTTGTGTTACATGATTAGTACTGGAACACTGTTGGTGCAGTCCAAACTGGAACACTGTTCGGTAATTGGGTCATATCTGGAGCTGTAGATCTTGGATTTAGGTCCATTTTATATGGATGGAAAGATAAGACATAGGCCTACAACTTTCATGTGGAGCCCAAGATTTAACAAGGCCGTTTTCAAGTTCAAATTGTAGCAACAAAGAAGAAGTCCGAATCTGTCCTGCAGCCCAGACACTGTTCAGTGTTCAGCCCATATCTCGAGTTCTAGAAGTCCAAATGATCTCAAATTTTTACCTTATAAAGATGAGACAATTTCCCTAGAACTTTCATGATTGAAGTCTGTTCAAATTATGACATTATCAATGACGTTTTTGGCAGACAAGAAGATAAGAATTGGCACCAAGTCAAGATATGGCCACCCACTCATCAATTAGTCAACAAATCAATAGTTCCAAATTTTGGCCTATAAAAGGAGGCATTTGCCATGTATTTAGGCATCTTGGTGTTCAGATCAAGATCATGCTCTTGCTTTCTCTCTTTGTATTGCTTATGCTTTGCTTTCATTAATATCAAGTTTATGCCTTTCATTTTCTTTCATTTACTTAGTTAACTTTTATCTTACTTATGCTTTGCAGCACGCGTTTTCAAACCAATTTGACTTCATCTTCCTTAACATGGAGATCGAATCTGAAGAGAGAAGAGGTTGTCTAGCCAAAGCCTTATATGCATGCAACGACCGAACCACCTAAGGCTAAAAAAAGGATGCTCATATGGATGGGTAAGGTAGATCTGAATCTCAACCTACTCGTGATAGAGATATTAAATGCCAAAAGTGTTTAGGGAAGGGGCACATTACATCTCAGTGTCCAAATTGAAGAGTTATGCTTGCAAGAGACAATGGGGAGGTTGAATCTGAGAGTGATGGATCTGAAAGTGAGGTGATGCCACCATTAATGGGGAGGCCTTGGTTATAAGGCATGCACTGAACAAACAAATCAAAGAAGATGATGTAGATCAGCAACGGGAAAACATATTTCACATTTGATGTCACATCCAAAATAAGGTATATAGCATGATAATCTGATGTGAACCTCATGATCACATGGTCACGCAACCTATAATTAAGCTTGAGATCTGATCCTGAAAAACAGAAAAAGGTATTATAAGAGTGCGGCACAATGAAAACCTGCCCCAAGGCACCAACACTATTGGAATGAACTAGACTGACACCACGAAGCCAGTTAATCTTTGATAAGTCAGATTCAGTTCGTTCAAGAACTAAAGAATGCAAGAATCACTCTCACATGAAAAAACTAAAAAATTCAAAAGTACTATTCATCAATGGCTGCCAAAATTTTGGTTACATGAGTTTAAATAGTTCTTAAAAAATTAACCCTAAAGAACCCCTTATGTGGACTTATATGAGGTCCACTCAAAACTGACCCAAAAACCGTAAACTGAAAAGCCCATAACCTAATCCAAACAAGCCTTAGATCCTAGCTGAAAACAAAGTATTAATTAAACCCAAACATGAAAGAAAATAATAAAAATAACTAATTTGTCATTAAATAGCACTAGTCTGTCTTTCCTTGTGTCGCCACTCTTGGAAATTATGTTTCAGTTCATTAAAGATTCTTGTGGAATTAGAAAATTCCCAAAACAAGCTATCACATCCTTTTAGAAAAAGAATCCTTGCCAAATAGGAAGTCCACAGGTCAAAAGAAAGTAAATAACAAAATTTGTATAGCTTGTTTTGACCTATATCGCAAGTTCTTTCCAAACTCTGATTCACCTCAAAAGTTTCCCCAACATAGACCAATACCTCTTGGATAGTCTGGTAAAGTTTCAACTCCAGCCAACGATTGGATTTGGAGTTATGCTCAATAGCGTAAAACTAGACAGTAGAAAATTTTAAACCAAAATACGAATCCAACCTTGCTTGGGTTGTATCACCAAGCTGAACCGTATCATAATCGATGGAGGTAGTTGTGCTAATGTAGCTAGTGAAACTCTTATGATGAAAGTGAACATCAAATTGACCTTGTACTTGGAGCTTCGGTTCCTAATCGTCCAACCTATAAAAGCAATCCCGAGGAGACGAAGAAGCTTCAAAGGCAAGTAAATGAGTTGATGATGAAGGGATACATTCATGAGAGTATGAGCCCTTATGCTATACTAGTGTTTCTTGTGCCCAAAAAGGATGGAATTTGGAGGATGTGTGTTGATTGTCGCGCCTTCAACAATATAACGGTAAAGTATCTACATTCTATTCCTAGGCTTTATGACATGTTGGATGAATTGTATAGAGCATTATTTTCTTTAAAATTAACTCAAAAAGTGAGTACCATTAGATTAGGATGAAAGAAGGTGATAAATAGAAAATAACATTTAAAACTAAACATGGTTTCTATGAATGGTTAGTCTTGCGTCCATTCATTGGTAAATTGTGGTTGTGTACTTTGATGACAACCTAATTTATAGTAAGAACTTCAATGAGCATTTGATCATTTGCGTAGTATACTTAGTGTATTGCGTGATGAGAAACTATATGCTAATGTCAGTAAATGTACTTTTTGCATGGAGAAAATTATGTTTCTTAGATATGTAGTAACTGGGCAGGGTATTGAGATGGATGAAGGGAAGGTTAAGGCCATCTGGGATTGGCCCACACATAAGTCTGTAACTGGGGAAGGAGTTCTCATGGTCTTACTAGCTTTTATAAAAGGTTTGTGAAGGACTTTAGTACTATTGCAGCACCTTTTAATTGAATTTATGAAAAAATCTGTTGGATTTAAATGGAATGATGAAAAGGATAAAGCTTTTAATTTATTGAAGGAAAAACTTTGTTCGACCCTTGTTTTAGCTTTGCTAGATTTTATAAAAAGCTTTTGAAGTTAATTGTGATGCTTCAGGTTATGTATAGGAGCTGTGTTAATGCAGGATAGGAGACCCACTGCATATTTCAGTGAGAAAATAATGGGGCAGCCTTGAATTCCCTACATATGGCAAGGAGCTCTATGCCTTGGTAAGCACTTTAGAGACATGGCAACATTACATGTGGCCCAAGAAGTTTTTGATACATTTAGATCGTGAATCCAAGCACTTGAAAGGGTAAAGTAAGTTGACTCGGAGACATGCCAGATGAGTTGAATTTATTGAAACATTTCCTTATGTGATCAAGTAGAAGCAAGGTAAAGAAAACATTGTGTTTGATGCACTATCGTGTAGGTATGTTGTTTTATCTACTTTATATGCTAGATTTCTAGGATTTGAACACATAAAAGAATTGTACAAGGATGATAGTGATTTGCCAGTACTTGTAGGAAAGTAAAGTTTAGAACTCAACCACATGGCTTGTATATCCCTTTCCCATTACCTAAAGAACCATGAATAGACATTTCAATGGACTTCATCTTAGGTATACCTAGGTCAAAACGGGGTAGGGATTCAATATTTGTAGTTGTTGATAGGTTTTCAAAGATGACACACTTCATTCCATGTCATAAAACCGATGATGTAACTAACATTTATGATTTGTTCTTTAGGGAGAATGATATGATTCGGTCTTGTGATACGACCCAAGCAAGGTCAAATTAAGATTTTGGTGTAAAATTTTCTACTGTCCAGTTTTACGCTATTGAGTATAACTCCAAATCCAACCGTTGGATCAAGTTAAAACTTTACCAGAACATTCCAGAGGTATTTGTCTATGTTGGGGTAAATTTACAAGTGAATTGAAGGTTATAAAGGACTTGTAATATATATTTTTTTTTGGTAAGTTGACGTATGTATTAAAAGAAGAAGATACAAACATTATAAGGGGCATACCCCAGATTTACAATGAGAACAGAAACATAAAACAACAGATGGCTACAAGCTAGCCACCGACCATAAAACTGAAACCTCACTAGATTCGTTAGGGAAACCAATACAAAGGACTTGTAATATAGGTCAGAAAAGGCTATATGAATTTTGTTATTCTGTCCTTTTGACCTGTGGACTTCCTATTTGGCCTTTTTCTGAAAGGAAGAGGCAGCTTGTTTTGAGAATTTTCTAATTCCACAAGAATCTTTAGTGAGCTGAAACATAATTTCTATGGGTGGCAACCATTTATTAATGTTTCAAAATCCCTTTCTTATAAGGATTCCTTATTCATCCTAACTACACAAGGAAAGAAGAGCTGATACTATTTAATAACAAATTAGTTATTTTATTATTTTCTTTCATGTATAGGCTTAATTAGTTTTGAGCAAGGATTCAAGGCTTGTTTGGATCAGGTTTGGGCTTTTCAGTTTAGGGTTTTGGATCAGTTTTGTATGTGAGTCAGTTTAGCCCACAAAGGTAGATCCATTAGGGTTAATTTTTCAAGAACTATTTAAACTTATGTAACAAAATTTCGGCAGCCATTGATGAATATTACTTCCGATTTTTTCAGTTTAACATGTGAGATTGATTCTTGCATTCTTCAGTTCTTGAACGAACTGAATCTGACTTATCAAAGATTAACTGGCTTTGTGACATCATTATATTTCATTCCAATAGTGTTGGTGCCTTGTGATAGGTTTTCATTGTGTTACACACCTATCAAACTTTATACGGCTTTCTAAGATCAGATCTCAATCTTGATTGTGGGTTGCATGACTACGTGATCACAAGGTTCACATAAGTTGGTATCAAAGCTAGGCTAAAAAACAAGGTCATATCCTTCTGTTATTTTCATTTTTTGTAGTGTTCATTTAAGTTTTTCAGTGTTTGCGTCATTCATCTTCATGTTCTTTGCGTCCGCATCATCAAAGAAAAAAAAGGGTTATATATCATCTTGTTAATGTCTCTAATCATATCAGTAGCATAGATATATATATATATATATATATATATATATATATATATATATATATATATATATATATATATATATATATATAAGAGATTATTTTTTTTTGGTAAGTTGACGTATGTATTAAAAGAAGAAGATACAAACATTATAAGGGGCATACCCCAGATTTACAATGATAACAGAAACATAAAACAACAGATGGCTACAAGCTAGCCACCGACCATAAAACTGAAACCTCACTAGATTCGTTAGGGAAACCAATACAACCAGCTAACTAACAAATTAAGAATCTATGGTATTCACCCTCCAAGCTCGCTGGATCCTTTTGTTTTCATTTGTTGGTACGACATTCCTCATCAAATCAAACTTATCACGAATGATACATTCGATTTGATTAAAGACCAAATTCGAAGTTCTAGACATTCCAGCAAAGATCCTTGCATTCCGTTCTTACCATAAATGATACACTGTAGCTGCAAAACTCAGTTTACGAGAAAAATTGACGAAACTCTTGCCATGCCAAGAGACAGTGGCCCATCGAATCCATTCATCCCAGCCTTTTGTCATTCTTGGAATGTCGCATCTGTCACAAACATCCCACCAGATCGCTTTAGTATAGGAGCATTCAAAGAACAAGTGGTTGTGATCCTCATTGTTGCGGAGACAGATTGAGCATCTATTGGGACCATGTATACCAAACCGATGAAGTTTATCTTGAGTTGTGAGTTTCTGTTGGACAACCATCCCTAGAAGAAACGAATGTCTTGGAACAACATTCTTGAACCACACAATGTCATGCCATTCAACCATCTGACGATGACGTCTTAGTTGTTCCCAAGCTACTTTGATCGAGAATCTGTGATTTGGCGAATCCAACCAAACTATCTCATTCTTTTGCCCCATCTTAGGATTAGAATTTGAAGGAATAGCTTCTATAATGGGGTGCCAGCCAATAGCATTGGGTGGTAGGAGTTTTCCATTCTGAGTTATGAATTAGCACATTCACCTTCGCGTTCTTGGCCATACCTGAATCATAGATGAATCTTTCCCCGTAAGAATCCGCGAGTGGGCTGTGAGGATGCCAATTGTCAAACCATAGAGAGGTTGTCATTCCATCTCCTATGATGTACTTCATCTTCGGCCATGCTAAGGATCTGAGCTTTAGAATCTTTCCCCAAGCCCAAGAGCAATTCTGTGGCGTCTTGATTGTCCAGAAATTCCTACCTCGCAACAGATTGGATCTGATCCAAGGAGGCCATATTGAGCCATCTGAGTCATTGCACAGTTTCCAAATGTGTTTCAACAAAGCAATCTTGTTCCATTCTGTGATCCTTTTTATACCTAGCCCCCCCTTCTTTTTTGGAAGACATACCTGATCCCAAGCCACTTTAGCCCCAGTAGTTCTCATATCTGAACCTGACCAAAGAAAGGATTTCATAATTTGCTCCACATTTTTAATTACTTGCCCAGGTAAGAGAAAGAGAGATGCCCAATCGACCTGTATAGAAAATAAGACTGAATTAATCAGTTGTACCCGTCCGGCATACGAGAGTGTCCTACAAGTCCAATGTCGAACTTTAGAGGTGATTCGATCCACGAGGCCCTTACAATAAACAGCCTTTAGTTTGGACGAGAGAAGAGGTACTCCCAAATATTTCATAGGGAGCTCCCCCTCTCTAAACCCAAGAATATTAATAATTTGTTCCCTCTCAGCATTTAACACACCGCTCAAGAAGATGTCACTTTTATTTGGATTTGGATACAGACCTGATAGATCTTGAAACTTTGTGAGCACAGTTCTGATCATACGAATTGAGTTTACATCCCCATTGCTAAAAATCATCAAGTCATCAGCAAAACAAAGATGAGAAATTTTGTCCTTCTTGCATCTCCAGTGGAACTTGAATTCTTGGTTGGCACTCATCTTGCAGAATAGCACTCATCTTGTACGAACTAAATCTGACTTATCGAAGATTAACTAGCTTCGTGGTGTCATTCTACTTCATTCCAACATTGTTGGTGCCTTGGGGCAGGTTTTCATTGTGTCACACTCCTATCAGACCTTTTTTGGCTTTCTAGAATCAGATCCCAATCTTGATTGTGCGTTACATTACCACGTGATCACGAGCCAGTTTTGGAATGAAGTAGAATGATTCCACAAAACCACTTAATCTTCAATAAGTCAGATTCAATTCATTCAAGAACTAAAGAATACAAGAATCACTCTCACACATTAAAACTAAAAACATTCAGAAGTAATATTCATCAATGGCTGTCAAAATTTAGATTACATGTGTTTAAATAGTTCTGAAAAATTAAAACTAATGGATCTACCCTTGTGGGCTGAACTGACCCACATATAAAACTGGCCCAAAAATCCTAAATTGATAAACCCATAACCTGATTCAAACAAGTCTTGGTTCCTAGCTGAAACCAAAGTATTAATTAAGCCCAAACAAACCTTGAGTTGGAGTTAACAAAAATAAAGATAAAGCTCATAAGTCCTGAGTCTTTATTTGCCTAATGATCTTAGAAATCAATATTTCATTAAATACCACCAACCATTATTTTCTTGTGTAGCTAGGACGAATAAGGAATCTTTATAAAAAAAGATTCTAAACCATTAATGAATCTTGGCCACACTCGAAAACTATGTTGCAGCCCATTAAAGTTCCTTGTAAAACTAGGAGATTCCCAAAACAAGCTGTCACATCCTTGTAGGAAAAGGATCCTCGCCAAATAGGAAGCCCACAAGTCAAAAGGAAGTAAATAACAAAATTTATATGGCATATTCTGACCTATATCGCAAGTCCTTCCCGAACTCCAATTCATCTGAAAGTTTCCCCTACATAGAAAAATACCTCTGAAATCTTCTAGTAAAGTTTTAACTCGATCCAACAGTTGGATTTTAAGTTATGCTCAATAACGTAAAATTATATGGTAGAAAATTTTATGCCAATTTTCGAATCTGACATTGCTTGGATCGTATTACTCTCTTCAATCAGTGATAGTCCATTTGATGTTAGCTTATACGGTTTATTACATTTAGAAGCAGAGGAATGCTCGACTGTATGGTGAGGCTTCTCACAATACTTCAATTATCTACAAAGATATTGTTATGTGTATAGTTTGTAAAGTTCATCTACTTCACAATATGACCATTACAGATATTAATATGTGATAGTCCATTTGATGTTAGCTTATACGATTTATTACATTTGGAAGCAGAGGAATGCTAGACTGTATGGTGAGGCTTCTCGCAATACTTCAATGATCTACAAAGATATTGTTATATGTATAGTTTGTAAAGTTCATCTCCTTCGCAATATGACCATTACAGATATTAATAGCAGTCTTTGTATTGTATGGGGATTATCTAATGATATCTTTATAACTTGATTTGCTCCTTTTTAGGTTTCAAGGATTGTTCTATTTGGTTTTATTAATGGGTATGGCCTAGGAAAAAATTACTTTAGGATAGATGGGTTTTGTCTGCCTTTCTGAACATTGATGGGTTTTGTTCTTTTTGTTCTTTCATTCTTAAAGTGAGAATGAAAGATTACTCCTAACACGAGTGAAATGGTCTAAAAAGTATAACATTCAAATATAACCATTTAAACAACTAGATCAATAACTAATATATTGAAAAATATTACTAGATCCTTTTTTCCCCCTTTATTTCAACTTCAAAATAAAATATTTCCTATCATACATTTATTTTGTTTCATTAACTTCCCCCATTAACATCACCATACCATTATATATTCATAACCTGGATAATTTTTTTAATGTCGATATTAATTCCAAATTGATATCATTAACCAACACCTAAAGAATAATTAATCAAGAAAATGTCGACTCTAGCTCACTAGTATCATTAGCTACCATTTACGTGGATAACTAATCAAAAACTTTAAGGAGCATGTCAATGTCAAGGTATCCACCTTGACATCATTAGATTTCCTTATTTTCTAGGAATAGTTAATCAAATTCATTTCCCCATCCCTGGTTATGTTGATACTATCAAACCTCATCAACATCATTAGTTTTCCTTACCAGGATCGACTAATCAAGTTCAAGTAAATGTTGATATTAATGTAACCTATTGATAATGGCTAATCAAGTCCCTTATGACACTTTAACTTATCATTCGGTAATACTGATGTCAAAGAACCTACCTGACATAATTATCCTCTATATTAGGAGAAGCTAATCAGGTTTTTCCATTCATTTCCTTTATTTTTTCCACTTGTTGATTTTCCATACTAATACTGAGAACATAAGAAAGTAAATCTAACAATTCTATTGGTGCAAAAATTATAAAATATAGGTGTGAGACACCTACTTGTGTGTGTGAGATGTCCCAACACCAACTCTATTGTGTAGTCTAGCTTCCAAAGTGTCCCTTATCAATATAGGACCAACTCATTACAATCAAATTTTTTTTTGGGTAAATTTAGGAACTATGTCTAAGTTCCACTACATAACAATTTTCCTCATAATACATTCCACATCATGAACTAAATATTTTTCTTCAGTTGTTATGCAATTTTCATCATTTATCCGTACATTAAATGCTTTAACAACACATTAAACACATCATTAAAATCAACAAAACTCATATTCTTTTCCTTAATGTTGGCCGAAACATATAGAAAAGAAACATAATTCATCTTTGAAATTCCATTTAATTTCACATTGCCTATTAATCATTCATAATCAACAACACACCTTTTTAAATCAAAAATAATATTTCAATCATCTTAATCACACAACCATCTCACCATTTCATAACACATACATTCATTCTAGATTTCATTAAAGATTTATCAAATTTCTATAACTGTTTTTCCTTAGTGCTATTTTTTTTAAGGTTGCATTTAATACTTCTATGGAATAAATTATCAAGCCACTATGAAATCACATCTTATACTACCATGACTTTATTAAGATGCAATTTATATCATTAATTTAATTCAAATATATTTTTTTATTTTCTTCTTACTTTGGCTAGCCACCTATAACCCATGCCACCATGATTTTTTCAAAGTTTTTCCATATTTTCACACCCATTACAACCCATAATACCCAAATTAACTCAATTCCACATATAATTACATTTTCCCCTAATTCTTCCCCAAGAACCTTAATCCATTTTTTTCCCTAACTTATTTTAAAACAATTAAATTCTATTCTAACATGTATATTTAGGTTCTAAGAACCTTACCTATCAATAATTTGAACTTCAAAATACAACCAATCAAAATTTTTGCTCTCCTTCTTCTTCCTTTGCTTTCTCTTACTAAGCTCATTTCCCCTCTCTTGAATCCCTTTTAATTTGGAGTTTAGGTGTTTCTCTCCTTCATAAACTAATTCCATTACCTCTTAAACCCTAAATCTTCTCACAATTTCAAAGAAAATACAAGGAGATTTTGAAGAAACTCCCCTTTCCACACAGCTGATTGTCAGCCTCCCTTATAAATAAAAAGGTGAGGTTGACTTTTTATATTACTACCCCCCATCTCTTATTCCTCTTTTAGTTATTTCCAAAAAATTAAATATTACAATTTAACCCCACTTTGATTTTTATTTATATTAATTCTAAAGCTAATCTATTAACATGAAAATTTATTATTATTATTATTATTATTTATCGGGGCTTATACTAAGGACAACTTTCATAACTGTCACCAGTGTCTTTTCATAGACATAAATAATCTCTCTATAAAAGATCCTTATGCATGCTAGTTTAATGTACTTGTCATTAAATAAGTAATTATATATTAGCTCTATGTATATCTTATATCTCAACATATGAAAATAACTTTTTTCTTGATACGGTTCAGCCTTGTGATAAGACCCAAGTAAGGTCAGATTCAGATTTTAACATAAAAAGCGCAAGAGTCCAGGTTTACGGCAACAATTATAATTCTCAATCAGACAGTTGGATCGAGCTAAAAGTTTATGTGGACTCTCCAGAAATGTTTTCCTACTAAGGGTTAAAATTTCAGGTCAATCGGACTTCGGGAAGGCACCGCAATTCTGGTCTATAGAGGTTGTACGAATTTTGTTATTTACTTCCATTTGCTTGTGAACTTCCTATTTGGTTAAGATTCTTTTCGTACAAGGATGTGGCAGCTGGTTTTGGGAATTTCCTAGTTCCACTAGAATCTTTAATGAGCTGCAGTATAATCTTCAAGTGACAAGGATTCATTAATGTTTCAGAATCCTTTTCTTATAAGGATTCCTTATTCATCCTAGCTATACAATGAAAGAAAAGCTATTTGTATTTAATGACAAATTAGCTATTTTTATTATTTTCTTTCATGTTTGGGCTTAATTAAAACTTTGTTTTGAGCTAGGATCCAAGGCTTGTTTGGATCAGGTTATGGGCCTTTTAGTTTAGGGTTTTTAGGTCAGTTCAGCCCACAAGGGTAGATCCATTAGGGTTACTTTTAAGAACTATTTAAACACATGTAACCTAAATTTCGGCAGCTTTGATGATAATTACTTCTGAATTTTTCAGTTTTAACGTGTGAGATCGATTCTTGCATTCTTCAGTTCTTGAACGAACTGAATCTGACTTATCGAAGATTAACTGGCTTCATTCAATCCAATAGTGTTGATGCCTTGGGGCAGGTTTCCATTGTGTCACACTCCTATCAGACCTATTTCGACTTTTCGGGATTAGATCTCAATCTTGATTGTGGGTTGCGTGACCACGTGATCATGAGGTTCGCATCAGTTGGTATCAGAGCTAGGCTCCGAAACAAGGTCATATCCTTCTGTTATTTTCATTTTTTTAGTGTTCCTTTAAGTGTTTGCGTCCATCTTCTTGTTCTTCGTGTCTGCGTCATCTAAGCAAAAAAAAGAAAGAAGGTTTTATTTCATCTTGTTATTGTCTCTAATCATATCAGTATATAAAAAAGAAGAAAAAAAAGAAAGAGAGAAAGAGGGATTAGTTGAAATTTGAAGGATCATTCAATTTTTGCCACAGAAACACAACTCTTGGTGAAGCATAAGCAAAACATCTCAGAATCAATTGAAACTTCATATTCAGTCTATTAGGGGTGTTATCACATCATATGTCAAATTTGGGCTTATTCTTATATTGTTTGCTTGAGGTTTTAATTCAAGGTTCAATTCTGTTGTAGAAACACTACTCTTAGCGAACCATAAGTAACCACCTTAGAATCAATTGAAACTTCATATTCTGTGTATTGGGGATAATATCACACCATATATTGAATTTGGGCTTATTTTGATATCGGTTTCTTGAGGTTTTAATTGGAGGTTCAAATTTACCGCAAACTAATCATACACGGGGTTTGGGTACGTAGACATAATAGAACGACCTATAAACTAAGATTTGTTGTTTTCTTGGTATCCTAATACTATATATTAATTTCAAGGTCATTTGGATTGCATTTTCTTTAGGTTCTAGAATCGGGTTTTGTCTTGCTGTAACGGGTTTGTTTTGCGTTGTCTTTCAAAACTTGTTTTGTTTCTGTTGATTTTGTTCCTTCCAGTATATTATCATCATATTTGGGATATTTGGCTATTGTTTGAGTCATTCTCATCAATTTCATATTTGTTTGTTTTCGATCAGTTGTGGTCCAAACGATAGTCAGATTTTTAATTTCGAGTCTAGATCAGTGTCCTTCCTGTTATAAACTCTATTCTTGTCTTCGTCTTCTTCTTGTTTTTTTTCTCCCTATTTGCGTCATGTATTTACCAAGGGAGAGGGAACAGAGGAGGATTGTAGATCAACGATGCGAAAAACTAAGCCATGGTTTGGGGGTTTTAGAATGAGAAGTTAATAAGTATAGAAGATTATTTTATGAACTTCAAGCTTCATGGGAAAAAATGGTACAATGCCAAAAGAATGAAAGACGAAGGAGAGCTGCTGTGGTTATCATTCAAAAGTATGTACGCAAGTGGTTAGTACGACGTGCTTATTTGAAATTCTTGTCGGTCACTACTTCTATACAGTGTTGTTGGAGAAAGATGTTAGCAATAAGGGAATTTTGAAGGCTTAAACAAGAGGCTACTAGAGTCGCTACTAATCCTATTCAAGATTCAAGGGCGAATCTTCTTGAAGAGGGAGGGAATGATACGGTTTAGCCTTGTGATACGACCCAAGTAAGGTCAAATTCGGATTTTGGCATAAAAAGCGCAACAGTCCAGGTTTACGGCAACAGTTATAATTCTCAATTCGACAGTTGGATAGGGCTAAACGTTTATGTGGACTCTCCAGACATGTTTTCCTACTACGGGTTAAAATTTCAGGTCAATTGAACTTCGGGAAGGCACCGCAATTCTGGTTTAAAAAGGCTGTACGAATTTTGTTATTTACTTCCATTTGACTTGTGGACTTCCTATTTGGTTAGGATTCTTTTCCTACAAGGATGTGGCAACTAGTTTTGGGAATTTCCTAGTTCCACTAGAATCTTTAATGAGCTGCAGTATAATCTTCAAGTGGCAAGGATTCATTAATGTTTCAGAATCCTTTTCTTATAAGGATTCCTTATTTATCCTAGCTATACAATGAAAGAAAAGCTATTTGTATTTAATGACAAATTAGCTATTTTTATTATTTTCTTTCATGTTTGGGCTTAATTAAAACTTTGTTTTGAGTTAGGATCCAAGGCTTGTTTGGATCAGGTTATGGGCCTTTTAGTTTAGGGTTTTTTGGTCAGTTCAGCCCACAAGGGTAGATCCAGTAGGGTTACTTTTAAGAACTATTTAAACACATGTAACCTAAATTTCGGCAGCTTTGATGATAATTACTTCTAAATTTTTCAGTTTTAACATGTGAGAGTGATTCTTGCATTCTTCAGTTCTTGAACGAACTGAATCTGACTTATCGAAGATTAACTGGCTTCATTCAATCCAATAGAGTTGGTGCCTTGGGGCAGGTTTCCATTGTGTCACACTCCTATCAGACCTATTTCGGCTTTCCGGAATCAGATCTCAATCTTGATTGTGGGTTGCATGACCACGTGATCATGAGGTTCGCATCATTTCTTTTATAAAAAAGAACATAATATTTATCGATTTTAATAGTTGTGATTAATATCTAATCTTAATATAACATTAACTAATAACATTTAAGGACAATACTTTAATACAATAATAATTCTCATAATTATAATTTTAACTTTTTATGAAAAACATTTTTATCCCAATAGCTTCATCTTTACTATATCAAATGATTATTGAAAACAAAAAATGCTTTTATATATATATATATATAGTCAATGTCATGTGCAATCATTCAATTTACTGCATGACATACAAATTTGACATATTTTTCTATACAGAACACTTGTTTTGTTATTTTATTTTGATATTTACTATTATTCATTTTTTTCAATGTTTAAGATGTGTTATGATTTTATTGATTTATAGATGATATTTAACACAATTACTTACTTTTCACTAATATAAGTAAATAACCCAAATGAAAACATTAAGTTGAAATTAAAACTAGGTGCTTTAAGAGTATAGTAAATATATCTTTTCTAAGTGTTTTTTGTTTGGAAATACATCAAAATAATATTTTTTATTATTTTTTAAAATTTATTTTTGACACCAGCACATCAAGACGATTCAAAAACATAAAAAAATTTAATTTAAAATTAAAAAATTCAAAGACTTTCAAAACTTATTCAATTGCAATCTCAAACACCCCATAATAATAAATAATAATAAAAAAAACACAAGACAAAAGTACAAATATCCCACGATTGTCAACCCAATTAATTCATGATCTCACATTTCAAATGGACTTTTTAGATACATTAAATGCTCACAGCTGCGCTTACTGTTAATAGTGGTTTATTTTTATATATGGAACCAAACACGCCTGCTAGTCCATAATTTTTCTTAATATTTTCATTGCTGTCCGCACTGTGCATGATTGCAGCAGGAATAATGCTTTTATGCTCCTAGTTAATCATTTGTTAAAAAATGGCTCTTATCTATGCAATGTTGGTGGTAACAACTCCTTATTGCCGCTCCACACCTAACTTTTATGGACCAAATTAACCAACCCAGAAATGGAAAAAGTACATCTTGTCTTGCCCAGCTGCCATGAGTTGTAATGCTCTTCAATGACGCTCATTGATGTTCTTAATTTATAAGCTCACGTGTAGGAAGGGAGCCATCACAAAGGAACTCAATTCAACCAGTATATATTAGTTCCAATTTCCAAATGAGACATCGGTACGGAGAGCTTGATATTTATCCGGACCAGAGGAGAGCCTATCATTTATCAGTCGTTCGCTTCGGGATGGTCTAGCAATAATGGCTCTGTACCACCATCTTGGACTACCAATCTATTTTTTCCCGCAATGGTCATCTGCAGGGATCATGCATGAGCTTCACTGACAACTCTTTTCCTCCATTAATCTTTCATAATCACCATCAATCTTTCATAATCACACTAATACTTATATCGGAAAGTCAGGACACGACCACAGAGACTCTAATATCTTTTGATCGGACTCACCGACATCGCCATTTGAAAGGGTATTTTCATTTAGGAACACCATTTGAAAAAAAAAATATTGGCCAAATAGAAGAACTTTTTTTTTATGAAATAACACACTTTGATACATATTGCAATTGAAAAAAATAAAACATTTAAAGTTATCAACTTGATCATTAAATTAAAGTTCACATATTTACTTGAGGTTTCTATTACTCAACTAGGGTTACATTTGCTTGATTTAATAATAGAGACATCCTTAATATACAAGGGTTTTTCCTTTTAAAATTTTAATATTTAACTCCTTCATTCTTCAAACTTTCCTCCCCATTACTCAATCATGGTCACAATGTCACCAGGTATTCCTATCAAGTAGGTGAAACGAAATAACATTTCAAGATGTGAGCATGAGAGCAAAGGTACAAATCAGAATTTCAACTACATAGTAGATACAGAAAATAGTAATTTCAAAAGAGAGTTGCTATATGACAGACTACAGTCTCGAGAATTGACTGCAAATAGGAGTTTAGCATTCAAATCCGTGGGCATATAAACAGATACAAACATTGAATCAACATAACCGGTTTCAATCCTTGTTGTCTAGACTCTAGAATACAAGTGCCTCATAATTTATGGGATTTGCTGAGTGCCTCCAGCCCATAAAGTAAAAATACCACATAACGTGTTAAATGGAACCGTGCGAAGGAGAAAAAGGAAGCACTTCAATTAGCAATGCGCAACCCACCCTTGAGAGAAGGAAAAGGAAACACCTAAGAATCTGCCCAACAAAAACAACACATCAGTTCACTGTTTTCTGCAACTCTGCCACAACACAAGAATATCTGAAGACAAATCATGCAAGGCGAATAATTGATATTTGATAGCATTCTATTCCCAAGTGACAGTAACTAGAAAACTAATATATGGACAAGCATGGCTCCCAACTTGGTGAAAGGGGATTTCTAGCCCGAAGAAATCTCATCAGTATGGGTGCAACAAGATGTCCTTTCTACAGTAGATTTACTGAATCAACATTACACCTTCTCCTCCACTGTCATTGTGCTCCTGGTATTTTTGGTCTAGAGTAATTCAACGGTACGAAGTTTCAACCAGAATCTCTTAAAGATTTGTACCGTCAATGGCTAAGCTACAACTCAGGGAGGTTAGTTTTCTCTGCAACCTTGTGGACTGGCAAAAAATAATCTATTGTTCAATGGCGTGCAACCGAATTGACCATCTCCTTCTCAATTCGGTTGTATAGAATTTCAGTTTGGATTCAAGCCATACAAGAGAGTTTCACATATACAATGTATGCTTTGACTAAAGGATCAAAAGGTATTAAATTGTGGACCAAACCTGCTAAGAAGCACATGTTACTATGGTCTGATTTTTAGCTTCAAGCCTTGTACTTAATCTTAGTTAGTCATAATCTATATGACTGACTTTCTTTTATTAACAATACTCCCTCTCATTTATCAAAAAAAAATAAATGATGGAAGAACATTGGAATTTGTCTTAAAGGTGCATGTTGTTGTAGTGATGTTCACAAAGCAGGAAAAATTGACACCCAAGACCGGCTTCAGTACATAATTTATCCCTGTTTAGCTTCCAGCTCAAATGGACTTAAAAAAGACAAGGTTTGTTAACCGAATTCTGCATAGAACAAACGAGACTTTGGATATGATAGATCAATAATTCAAGATTGAGTTCAGAAGTCCAAACATACATGTTTTAAAACTTCATCAAAATTCAACAAACCCTTCAATAAACGGCCTAGCAGCATTCTCCAGAAAAAGAAAAGAAGGCCTAGCCAAAAATTCAAGCTAATTTACCTGAATAAATTTAATCTACCTTTTAATATGCCAGCTACAACTCGAACGAATAATTGCAGAACTCATTTGCTTGAACTTAAAATATTTAATCATGTACATAATATAGAATATGACTAATCCCATAATTTATAGTTTCTTTTCAATTTTCCTCGACAGGAAATTAATATACCCGATTACAAATATTAAATTATAATTTAATCCAGGCAGAAGTGATTAAAGGAATATCGATTAAACAAAAAAAAAAAAAAACATGAAAAACAATGTAAAGGGAAAACCTTTTTTAAGAAGAAGAGTGTTTGCCCTCACACTGAGGACTCTCATCAAAATTCTTGGAAGGATATTTAGCAGTAATCATCCCAACTTCAAAAACCAAATTGTCTCCACTAGAACTAATCCCCGTTATCGACCACCATTTAAAAAAAGCCCGAACCCGGATCCCATCCAGTTCCGCGATCCGACCCTCAACAATCTTCCCACTAACCCTTTTGGAGTACGTGGCTAAGTAATTGTCAGGAGGGAGCGTGATCTTACACGCGCCACCAAGATCGACGGAGAATTCGCCAGAAGTCTGGTTGAAAGTGTAGTTTTTTACGGAGGAAGGGAGGAGCCCGATTGGGAAGCCGTAGTTTGTGAGCTCGGTGTGGGCGGCAGTTGGGGGTTTCTGTTTTTCTGATTGAGAGGTAAAGGTGATTGGTAGGAGGATGAGAGAGATGAGAAAGAAAAGCTTGGTCATTATGATTTTTTAATCTTTTTGGATTGATTTTATATTTTTAAGGTTTTGGGTGCTAGATCAGAGATTTTCTTCTCTTTTCCTGTTGGATTGTTGGTTAAGAGGAAGAAGATAAACGAAAAGGATGTCGTCATGGATGATATTTGACCACGTAAACCGGTAACAACGCGTCACTTTTTGGTGGTGTTTTGGTATTATAGTAATATTTGATTTTAAAATATTTTTTATTTTAAAATATTTTAAAATTTACTTTTTATATTATCATGTTAAAATGATTTAAAAATAAAAAATAAAAAATATTATCTTTTTAAAAAACATGGCCAAGCAACAATAAAGCTTCATTATTGTTAAAGATGTGCCAACTCTAACTTTGATTTTTTTTTTTCCATTGTAACAAACTCGATCAAAAGCTTTGATAAATGAAATTTTATAAAATTCTGAACAAACTTTAATAACAAAGATTAGGTGATGTAAATCTCGTGATTACGTTGTTCTGCAACCCACAATCAAGATTGAGATCTGATTTTGAAAACCGAAAGAGGTTTGATAGGAGTGTAACACAATCAAAATATGTCCTAAGACACTAGCACTATTGGAATGAAGTCGAATGACGCCATGAAGCTAGTTAACCTTCAATAAGTCAGATTCAGTTTGTTTAAGAACTAAAGAATGCAATAATCTCTCTCACATGTTAAAAATAAAAAATTCAAAAGTGTTATTCAATAATGGTTGCCAAAATTTAAGCTTACATGTGTTTAAATAGTTCTGAAAAATTAACCATAATGGATCTAACCTTGAGGGATGAATTGATCCACATTAAAAAACTGACCCAAAACCTTTACTAGAAATTTTAAGCCCTGATCCAAGTAAACCTTGAATCCTAGCTGAAAACAAAGTACTCATCAAGCCCAAACAAGCTTTAGGTTGTAGCTAACAAAATAAAAATAAAGCTCATAAGTTCTAAGTCTTTATATGTCGTGAGACAAAAAGAAGAAAAGAAACATTATAGGTCCGATACAGGACTTATTTATAGCTTATAAAGCTGCCCAATAATCCTAGGAACTAAAAGAGAAGTTGTTGCCTTTTTTTTTTTCAAGTTAGAATAGGATTCTGATCTCAACCTTGTATTTATCCTTCTTTTGGAAGGAAAATAATCCTTTAATGATCCTCTTTGCCACCTTTTGGTATCTTTCAAATATCAAGAAACACAATTAAGTTGCTGAATTATTCTCCTTGCACAACAAAGAGACTGTATCGGCCATATGTTTCCTAAGTCAGCTTGGATTCCTTTGTTCTCTTTGTTGTGTTTTCTCTTCACCTAACAAGGAAATAAAATAAAATAATAAATCATAACATTTAAAGGAAATAATCAATGTTTCCACACATAATAGGAATTCCAATATTAGTTAGGACTCCACAAAACACATGGAAACATCACAAAATAAGGTTGGCCGAAACTGATACAAATTTAGTAGTCTTGTTGTCAAAACTTCTTGGTTCAAATAAGGATGAACTAGGCCCCTTTTGCACATGGATTAAATGTACCAAGGCCTCCTCTTGATGCTCCAAAAGATCCCTAAGTTTAGCGGCCTGAAACTTGCCTAACCAGTCCATTCAATTCTTTTTTCAAGGCCTTCGCTTTGGACCTTGTGGTGGGCCTACTTGGAACGTGTAATGGATCCTTAGTGTTCGCGGGTTGTTCCACATCATCCCTTCTCTTCTAAAATGGATTCAACCTCGAATCAAAACCTGTGTCAAACAAAGTAAGATCAGTAACATTAAAGGTATGATTCATTGTACTCCATATTCTCTCCTCCCAAATGATAGGCAGCGGGATGGTGTGTGTAGGAAAGATACTCCGCGAGGTGTATTCTCCATTCGTTACGTTTGGAATTCCATCCACCTCGTTCGAAACAACGTTGAGTGGTGGCACTTGTTTGGCACAAATAGGCGATCCTGTGATTCTTCTTCATCTTATGGCTTGCTATTCGTAAAGCATTGTTGACTCGAGATAGGCTTATGTCCTTTGGTCTCATTTAGGTTCCATGGTCTCTACTATGTGGGGATGATTGTGAGGATATTGACCACTTATTTTTTTATTGCACTTTCTCCCACCGCATATGGTATGATCTTTGTTCCATATGCTTCATCCCATTTAGGAGTCAATTATGAAACAACACCATCCCATGGCTCTCTAATTTAGGTAGCGATCATTCCCTTACATCTGTGATTATCAGATTGATGCTAGTAGCCATAATAGTTTACTACATTTAGAAGAAGAGGAATGCTCGACTCCATAGAAAGACTCCTTGCAAATTTACTATGATTTGCACGAATATTGTTAACTGTATTGTATCTAAAGTAATTTCCTTCGTAATATGGCCAATACGGATACTAATAGAAGGCTTCATATTACTTGGAGATTTTCTGATGATGTCTTTTGCTCATAGTTGAGTCTTCTTCTATTTTTTAGCCTGTTCTATTTGATTTTATTAAGGGTATACCCCTGGTTCTTTTGTTTTGTTGTTTTGGGGTTAGCGGGGTTTGTCCGCTTTCCCATTCTTAGTGAGGTTTTGTCCCTTTGTATTTTTCTAGTTTTTTTAGTGAATACTTACCTTATCCAAAAAATAAACATTAAAGGTAGCACTAACACCATACTCACCTGAAAAATCAACTTTTGTAGGCATTATCATTATTTCTCTCTAAAACTTGGAATGGACCATCACTATAAGGGTGTAACTTTGATTTCCTCTAGTTAGGAAACCATTCCTTATGCATGTGCACTGAAATCCAATCACTGGGTTGGAAAACAATTTGTGCATAGTTCTATTATAAGCAAACTCAACAAAAGGCAAACATTCTTCCCAACTTTTCAAATTCTTTTGAATAACAACATGCAAAAGTTGGGATAAAGTTTTATTTATTACCTTAGTTTGTCAGTCTGTTGGACGATGACAAGTTGTCAAAAATAAGAGTTTAGTTCTCAACTTTCTCCATAAAGTCTTCCAAAAGTAGCTAAGAAACTTAACATTACAATCTGACACTATACTCCTAGAAATGACATTCAAACAAACAATCTCCCTAAAGAACAAGTATGGAATATAAGATGCATCATCAGTCTTATGGCATCATAAAAAAACCTATCAATCACAACAAGAATAGAGTCTCTACCTTTCTTTGACTTAGGCAAACCTAAAACAAAATCTATAGAGATATCTACCCAAGGTTTAGTAGGCACAGGTAATGGTGTATACAATCCATGCGATTGTACTCTAAAAACAATGCACTATTCACATATTTGTTGCATATCTCTTTTCATCTTTGGCCAATAGAAATGTTCATGCAATACATCCAAAGTTTTTGCAACCCGAAAATGACCCATTAATTAAACCACCCCCATGTGCTTTATGAAAAAGCAATTCATGTAAAGAACTGGCAGGAACACACAATCAATTCTCTTCGAACAAGTAACCATCCATCAAATAAAACTTACCAAAAGCTGAATGCCCATATACATTGTATATTTTGGAAAAGTTAGAATCATCAGCATCCAATGCCTTTCATATATTCAAAGCCTAGCATTCTAGTACTCATAGTGTTTAGAAGAACATAATTGCAAAAAAGCATCAGCCACTATGTTTTCTTTGCCTTTTTTATAATTGATTACGTAAGGAAAAGTCTCAATGAATTCAACTTATTTTTCATGTCTCCTATTCGACTTACCTTGTTCTTTCAAATGTTTCAAGGATTTATGATCTCAATGGATTACGAACTCCTTTGGCCACAAGTACTGTTGTCATGTCTCAAATGCTCTTACCAAAACATATAGTTTTTTTTGTCATAAGTGGGATAGTTCAATGTCGCTCCACTTAACTTCTTACTAAAATAAGCAATGAGTCTTCGATCCAACATTAACACAACTCATATTCTTATTCAAGAAGCATCATATTCAATTTCAAATGCTTTCGTGAAATCAGGTGCAAAACATATTTTTTCTTTCAAAATGGCAAAAGCCAATTCTTATTCCCCCCCGCATTTAAACCCAACCAACTTCTTAACAACTTCATTCAATGGTGCATCTAATGTACTGAAATCTTTCATAAAATGCTTATACAAACTAGCTAACCTATGAAAACTCCTTACCTCACTTACTGATTTTGGTGTAGGCCAATCCACATGGTCGTAACCTTCTCCTTATCCATCTCGATACCCTGTGCAGCTATAAAATAACCAAGAAACATAATTTTCTCCATGCAAAAAGAACATTTCTTAAGAATAATATACAATTTCTCACTACACAACACATTAAGTACACTACGTAAATGATCAAGATGCATTAAGTTCTTACTAATAGATTAGAATGTCATCAAAATACACAACCATAAACTTACTTCTAAACACATGTAATATATGATTCATTAAATGTATAAACGTATTAGGTGCATTTGTAAGTCCAAACAACATGACTAACCATTCATACAAACCATACTTAGTCTTAAATGCAATTTTCCACTCATCACCGTCTTTCATTCTTGTCACACCCAGACATCGCAGTGACCAATTAAAAATTAATCACTCAATTGGAAAAAGAAACAGATATCTGGCATCTTGTTCTTTTTAGGGGAAAATGTCTTGTTCAAGGAGTCGCCACCTAGTATTATGGTCACTAGGAACCCTAAACTAGTCAACATATATTTTATAGTACGGGACTGGTTACGCAAAAGGAAAGATGCTATCACCCCTTAAGCGTCCTACCTAAGGCAGGCTGCATTTACAAGGATTAAGATTCGAGTCCATACTCAACAGTTGTTACCTCACGAATAACGACCATTATGTCACCTGAAAGCCTTGTAATAAGGATGCTTACATGTTAAGCTTATCTCAGTGAATTTATGCAGGGATTTACCTAAAGGATAAGTTCTAATCTTTAAATGCATCAGGGTAGTTTTACTATCTAGTCTCAAAGGTCTTACGAATACTCAATGATCGTCCTTGAAAGGTCGATATGAGGTTTACAAGCAGCGTGAAGATAGAGGCCCTGAGTAATATCAGTTTGGCATATCGACCACTGTCGAGCAAACAATCATGCAAGAGTTGGATAGTTTCGTGAGTCCTACCTAGGCTAAAGCCATTGGGGTGCCATTACTCCTCCACTTATCTTAAAGTCGATACCCATATAATTTTAAAAATGAGATGAGCAATGCGTGAAGACCTCCAATATATATGCAAGATAGTCATGAATAATTATGCATGCTAAAACAGTAAAAAAGGCAAAAAAAAAAACCTGATAAACACAACATAGCAACAATAAAGAAAACAGTACGACAAATATGGTTTAGCAATAAAAAGACAAATGGTAAAGCTTAGTCCTAGAAGTTCCCAGTGGAGTTGTCATTCTGTCACACCCGGACATCACGGCGACCAATTAAAAATTAATCACTCGATTGGAAAAAGAAACAAATATCTGACATCTTGTTCTTTTTAGGGGAAAATATCTTGTTCAAGGGGTCGCCACCTAGTATTATGGTCATTAGGAACCCTAAACTGATCAACAGAGATTCTATAGTACGGGACTGGTTACGCAAAAGGGAAGAACCCCTTAAGCGTCCTACTTAAGGCAGGCTGCATTTCTGGTTTTTGTCTACAATTGCTAAGAATTTGTTCTTTTTTTCCCTTTTTATCCTTCCTTCTATGTTCCTGACTCTGGTGTTAGTGAACAATTCCTACCAATATTTCCAATTCTGGCGTTGGTAAATATTGCGCAAATCCAAAAAATACGAGACTCCTAACTCTAGCGTCAGTGAATATTTTCGCAAAAGAATGAATTTGAAGAAGAAATTTTCTATGCCATGTTTTCTTGTTTATCCTTTATTTTTATTGACCCTTTTCAGATGGAAATTAAAAAAAAAAACATTGCATGACAGATTTGCATTTAACAAAATAAGCCACAGATTGAGCACATAACTTAAAAAAAATACAAAACACAAAGAAAAAAAATAAATCAAAGTGCGAGGGGCCCACAAATAAATCAACAATGATCCCTAAATTTTTTTGTAATTTTCTAAGATCGAAAAGGGGCTTGTTTGGTCAAATATCAAATTAAAATGGGCATAAAAATTATGGTAAAGGCATAAGGGTGTGTTTTGCCAAACACACTCTTAGCAAACACACTTTGGCCCAGCTGGGCCTAAAGCCCAGACCCGGCCCATTCCTTTTTTAGGGGTTGAGTCTAGCCCAGCCCGCATGAGCTGGGTAGACTCAGCCGGCCCAGCCCGGTCACTGGCCCAAGCCAGTGATCCGGCTGGGCAGCAGGCACGCGTGGTTCAAACCACACGTGTGCTGCACAGGGCGAAGGTAATTAAATTATATTCGCCCTGTTTTCTTCTTTTATAATGAAATGTGCAGAAACAAGGAGAAAAGGAAGGCCTTACCTGGCGATGATGAAGATGAAGGTGATAGTAACAGTTCGAGCACTCCTGGAGAATTCTCTCTTCTTCCTTCTCCTTTCGACTTCTCTTTCTTTTTTTTTGGTAAGTTGACATATGTATTAAAAGAAAAAGATACAAACATTATAAGGGGATACCCCAAATTTACAATGATAACAGAAACATAAAACAACAGATGGCTACAGGCTAGCCACCAATCATAAAACTGAAACCTCACTAGATTCGTTAGGGAAACCAATACAACCAGCTAACTATCAAATTAAGAATCTATGTTATTCACCCTCCAAGCTCTTTGGATCCTTTTGTTTTCATTTGTTGGTACGACATTCCTCATCAAATCAAGCTTATCACGAATGATACATTCGATTTGATTGAAGACCAAATTCGAAGTTCTAGACATTCCAGCAAAGATCCTTGCATTCCGTTCTTGCCATACATGATACACTGTAGCTGCGAAACTCAGTTTACGAGAAAAATTAACGAAACTCTTGCCATGCCAAGAGACAGTGGCCCATCGAATCCATTCATCCCAGCCTTTTGTCATTCTTGGAATGTCGCATCTGTCACAAACATCCCACCAGATCGCTTTAGTATAGGAGCATTCAAAGAACAAGTGGTTGTGATCCTCATTGTTGTGGAGACAGAGTGAGCATCTATTGGGACCATGTATACCAAACCGATGAAGTTTATCTTGAGTTGTGAGTTTCTGTTGGACAGCCATCCATAAAAGAAATGAATGTCTTGGAACATCATTCTTGAACCACACAATGTCATGCCATTCAACCATCTAACGATGATGTCTTAGTTGTTCCCAAGCTACTTTGACCGAGAATCTGTGATTTGGTGAATCCAACCAAACTATCTCATCCTTTTGCCCCATCTTAGGATTAGAATTGGAAGGAATAGCTTCTATAATGGGGTGCCAGCCAATAGCTTGGGTGGTAGGAGTTTTCCATTCTGAGTTATGAATTAGCACATTCACCTTCGCGTTCTTGGCCATACCTGAATCATAGATGAATCTTTCCCCGTAAGAATCCGCGAGTGGGCTGTGAGGATGCCAATTTTCAAACCATAGAGAGGTTGTCATTCCATCTCCTATGATGTACTTCATCTTCGGCCATGCTAAGGATCTGAGCTTTAGAATCTTTCCCCAAGCCCAAGAGCAATTCTGTGGCGTCTTGATTGTCCAGAAATTCCTACCTCGCAACAGATTGGATCTGATCCAAGTAGACCAGATTGAGCCATCTGAGTCATTGCACAGGTTCCAAATGTGTTTCAACAAAGCAATCTTGTTCCATTCTGCTATCCTTTTTATTCCTAGCCCCCCCTCCTTTTTTGGAAGACATACCTGATCCCAAGCCACTTTAGCCCCAGTAGTTCTGATATCTGAACCTGACCAAAGAAAGGATTTCATAATTTGCTCCATATTGTTAATTACTTGCCTAGGTAAGAGAAAGAGAGATGCTCAATAGACTTGTATGGAAAATAAGACTAAATTAATCAGTTGTACCCGTCCTCCATACGAGAGTGTTCTACAAGTCCAATGTCAAACTTTAGAGGTGATTCGATCCACGAGGCCCTTACAATAAACAGCCTTTTAGTCTAGACGAGAGAAAAGGTACTCCCAAATATTTCATAGGGAGCTCCCCCTCTCTAAACCCAAGAATATGAATAATTTGTTCCCTCTCAGCATTTAACACACCGCTCAAGAAGATGTCACTTTTGTTTGGATTTGGATACAGACCTGATAGATCTTGAAACTTTGTGAGCACAATTTTGATCATACGAAGTGAGTTTACATCCCCTTTGCTAAAAATCATCAAATCATCAGCAAAACAAAGATGAGAAATTTTGTCCTTCTTGCATCTCCAGTGGAACTTGAATTCTTGGTTGGCACTCATCTTGCAGAATAGCCCCGAAAGGATTTCCATACATAGGACAAACAAATATGGGGACAGTGGATCCCCTTGTCTCAGCCCTCTTCCCCCTTGAAAGTAACCTGCAAGCTCACCATTGACGTTGATAGAGAATTGACATGATGTAACACAAACCATGATCCAATCAATGACTGTTATAGGGAATCCCATTTTTATTAACATAGCGTCAATGAAATCCCAACGCACCGAGTCGTAAGCCTTCATCAGATCAACTTTCATAGCACAACGAGCAGGTCCCGTAGATTTATGATAGCCTTTCATTAGTTCCTGAGACAAAAGAATGTTGTCGCTGATTCTCCATCCTGAGATAAAAGCAGTCTGATATGGACCTACTAAGGATGGCAAAGCAACTTTGATTCTCCCAGCTAGAATCTTAGCGATGCATTTGTACACTGTATTGCAGCAAGATATAGGACGAAAATATATCAACCTCGTAGGATTAGCAACTTTAGGAATAAGGAAAATGGATGTAGCATTCATTTCTTTAAGCATTCTACGAGTCTGAAAGAAGGAGCTAACAGCGTTGATTACATCTTTCCCAACTATGTGCCATATTATTTTGAAGAAACCTGCGTTAAAGCCATCCGGACCAGGGGCTTTGTTGTTCTTCAAACTAAACATAGCATGCTTAATCTCCTCCCTTGTTACATCTTGTGTGAGTACATGCTGTTGCGTTGAAGACAGTTTCAAGTTAATTGCCGATTCCATCACTTCCTCGTTCAGAACCCTAGGCATCTGATCCACTCCTAACACACGATGGAAGTACGCAATTACTTCTGATTTGACTGCCTGGTGTCCTTCGACAACCTCTCCATCCTCCCTTGTAAGTAATAGAAGCTTATTTCTATTCTGTCTTCCATTTACTGATTTGTGAAAGTAGCTAGTATTCTGATCCCCCAAGCTAAGCCATTGTATCCTTGCCTTCTGTTTGAAAAAACTCTTTTCAGCCCTGACGGTAGAAGCGTATTTACGAACAGCATCCCTTTCTCGCATGCACAACATTGGATTCTCATGCGCTGTATGCAGAGCCTGTTGAGCCTTATCCATTTAATTTTTTGCATCTTTAACTCTATCTGAAATGTTGGAGAAGTGAGTCATATTGAAAAGTTTCAATTCCTGCTTTAGCTTTCTTAATTTGCAACACAGCTGATACATTGGACAACCCCCTGAATTCTAATCCCGTACCTTCTTCACCAAGGGCATGAACTCATCATGATCCATCCACATATCGAAGAATCTAAATGGTTTCTTTATGTTCTGATCATTACCAATAACCTTTACCACCATTGGAGAATGGTCTGACATACCCGAAGGCAAAAATCTCGCTTCCGACAATGGGAAGTTCAGATTCCACTGTTTTTTCTTTTCTGTTCTGTCTCCCCTCCCTCTATTTTTTGTTTGTTTATTAATAAGTTACTCTCTGTTTTCTCCTTTTTTCTTTTCGGTCCCTCTCCTCTAGCGACCCGATGCCCTTTTATAGGGGCCAGAATTCACTGGTTGTTCCCTTGTACGCCTCTTCTTTCCTTGGCAGAGGATAAGTCTTGCGGGGACTTGGATATGGGATTCAATCCTTATCTCCCTCGGTGTTTATCTCCATGTGGGGATATTCTTGAAACATCGTGTTTTGGGTGGACTGGGACACCGACAGTCCTGCCCCGGCTGGGGTGTTGGTGGTGATCTCCTCCACGTTGTTGGTACCTCGTGGTGACGATGGACACGGGGGTGAACTGATGGGCTGATGATAGAGGTCGTGTGTATTGCCATGTGTCTGGTGACTGGTTTTTTTTCACATTTACAGGGAGCTTTCCTTTGTTTTTTGGAGGAAGAAGATAGTGAACAATAATTGACGAATGGTGTCGTTTTGGCTGGAAATGGCAATCTCTTAATTTGGTCCTCCAAGTTTCAACCTTTTTCAACCTTTTTTAATCGGGCTCCTGGACAGAATTTTGGACCCTTTTACAAAATGATCCCTGGACCTTAATCACTTGTAATTTTGTCCTTAGTTAACTCAGAAATTTAATATTTATTCAATTATGCCCCTGATTTCATTAATTAACTAATTCTAAGCCTAATTAAGTCCTCAAACTTATCCATTCTTCAATCAAATTCCTGATATCATTAATTAAACCCACTCAAAGTTTAACTGGAACCCCATACCAGTTAATTCTTTCAATTTGTTTCAAAACTAACTTCCAATTAACCTCTCAAAGCTTTTAATTTGTGTTGTCTTGAGTCAAAACCTCAATTTTTCATTCATTTCATTTTTTTCATTTATGTTGTCTAAAATTGGGTTATGACAATTCTAATCAGATGGTACCCACTTTTTAGATCATTCTTAAAGAAATTACATGATCCACGTAACTTATCTAGCATGCCATCAAGCCTAAGAATAGGATGTGTATGCTTTACCATTATATTGTTGATGGCTTAGCAATCAACACTCATCCTCCATGTTCCATCCTTCTTAGGCACCAATAAGACTGGCACAACACACAAGCTCATGCTCTTACGGATATATCCCTTCTCCATCAGCTCATCAACTTGCCTTTGAAGCTCATTTCTCTCCTCATGATTGCTTCTATAGGCTGGTCAATTAGGAATCACAGCCTTAGGTACAAGATCAATCTGATGTTCTATTTCCTTCGAGGTTGGTAATTCGCTAAGGATATCTTCAAGAAACAAATCTTCAAAGTCCTACAACAAAGAAATAGCAACACTAGGTATAACATGATCAAGATCATTAGTATCAATGCGGGCCTTTTTTTACACAAGTAAAATCATCAGCTTGTTAGTGAAAAATACAGAATTGACCTCACCCTCCTAGCATAGAAAATGAGTTGTTTCTTTAGTTTTTCCATACAATTCTTGTCATACTTCCTGACTTTCTTCACTCCTCTTGTCTTACCTCCACTCTCGGCCAATTTTAGGTGTTTTTGGGTAGTGGACAAATGGTCTGATTTATTTGGGGTGTTGGCCAACTCTTTTGTTTGTGTTTGGATGGGTGGCTGAATGGGTTGCAGTAGTGTTTTGGGTTCTGGCCAACACTGATGGTTTCTCTCCCCTTGTTCCTTACCTTGATTTTCTTTCCCCATATCCTCATGCTCACTTTTTAGCTTTATTTGATCACCATACACCTATTTGAGTGTAAGAGATATAAGAGTGATGATTTTACTATCCTTTACAATGGTATATCAATTTTTAACCCCCATCATGACTTGCCTTCCTATTATAATGCCATGGCCTCCCCAATAAGATGTGACTCGCTTGCATTAGTATCACATCACACAAAGCTTCATCAACATCCCAATCAAAAACAAAACCGTAACCTATTTAGTCACTTTCACTTCACCACTACCATTCAACCATTGCAACCTATATGGTCTAGTATGTTTAACAATACACAAATTCATTTTACTAATAAGGGTAGTGCTAACCATATTAGTACAACTTCCACTATCAATAATCAAGTTGCACACCTTGTTTTGTACATAGCATCACAAATGGAAGATATTTTCCTTTTGTTGATCACTATCATCTTCCTTGACCTGAACCTGAAGTATGCGCCTTATAACCAAGGACTCCTCAATAGGTAATGGTAATTCATCCTCAGTACAATCCTCCAATGATGGCATGTCTTCACAACTTGATTTTTCACTCTCAGATTCTAAATCACCATTGTCTCTCATCACCATTATCCTCTTATGTGGACATTCTGAAGTGTAATGTCCAAGCACCTAACACTCGAAACATTAACATCTCAAGTACATTTTGGTTGAGAGTCAAATTTACCTTTGAGACCCCTAGAGGTGTCAACCTTAGCTTTAGGTGGTTCGGCTTTAGTACGGACAAAAGGCTTTGGTTGGGTAGCCCCCTCTCTCCTCTGATTTGGCCTCCATACTAATGAAGATGAAGCCGAATTAGTCTGGAAACATGTATTGCCCTTTCCTGTATTTGCCTTTCCCCATTCATGTCATATGGACCATATCCTCCAACTCCATGTAATGTTGTAATTCCACCATATTCGCAATCTCCATATCCGGCCCATTAAAAAAGCTAGCCATTGTGGCCTTCCTATCCTTAATTATGTTGGTCTGGATCATCGTGATCTCCATTTCCTTATAATACTCATTCATTGACTTAGAACCCTGCTTCAGACTTTGTAATTTCATATACAAATCCCTATAATAATAGTTAGGCACAAATCGCCTCCTCATCAACACTTTTATCTCCTCCCACGACACTATTGGCCTTTCTCCATTCCTCCTACCAATCACATTCTGATCCCACCAAATCAATGTGTAATCTCTAATTTCAATAACTACCAATCCCACCTTCCTCGCCTCCGAAAAGCTATGACAATAAAAAATCCATTCCACCTCATTCCAAATATGCCTCAGGATCGTTTTTACCTCGAAAAAGGAGGTATTTTCAGTTTGATAGCATCCAAATCACCATCCACATCATCATGTCCTCCGAATTTGAAAAAAATCCTCTTTTGGCGGAATTGGACCCTAGTTCTATTCCTAAAATCCCTTCGGTTTCTAGGCTATCGAAAACCTTCGTTATGGCCTATGAACTCATCCTCGAAACCACCATTACCAAATCATCAACATTGATGAGGATCAGCCCAACACTAAGCTTAATCATGTCAAAATATATAGAGCAAGATGGACCTAGAGGAGCTTGGGATGCCAAAGAAGCATGAAGAACAACCTTTAATTCATTTAATACAAGTCCAAGAAGAGCTCAATTCGCGTGGATTAAAGGGTTGCCAGATCTGATTTCATAAGTTAGGAAGGAAACCAAATTGACATGTATAAAGAAGGGAGATTTTCTTCATTAATTGTCCATGCAAAATAAGAAAACCAAGCACAACAAGGCCAGAAGACTTCAGAATGAATTCCACATTCAGATCAGATTTCCTAGTCTATTTGGGACTTCGTAGGGTTGACAAATCTTGAACGAACTGAATCTGACTAATCAAAGATTAACTAGCTTCGTGGCGTCATCCTACTTCATTCCAATAGTGTTGATGCCTTGGGACAAGTTTTTATTGTGTCACTCTCCTATCACACCTATTTCTGTTTTCCGAGATTAGATCTTAATCTTAATTCTGGGTTGTGTGACCATGTGATCACGAGGTATTTGTACTAGCTTCATTACCACTTTTCTCCACCTTCTCAATTTTGTCACACACGTTCCCCGTCACAAAATTCACCCTCTCCATCATCTTCATCAAGGCTTGAATTTGGAACTTTACATCACCCTCGAGAGGGGGTGGTGTGTTAATCTGATTTGACATTATTATACTTGCAAAAAGTGGATAGTGGTATAAAAACAACTTTCCTCATGCCGCTCATGTTTCACTCAAAATTAGGTTTTTCACTCTAATAAACTCTCCATGCAACTCGCTTTCTTTCGGTTCTTTCAAAACTGAAAATCCAACCAATAAAAGTCAAAGGCTTTTACAATGCATTCCATTTATGAATAAATAAATATATTGAAAACAAGCAAAATAAAACTAAGATTATGATTTTGCTAGTAATGCAAATTCGTACGCATTGTGAACAAAATGAAGACGCGAAATAAAACAGAAATGAAAATTAATGAAGACACTTATTTGACACCTAAATAACCTCAATATAACTTAAACAAACTTATTTTGTCAGAACAAACAAAAGATGTTATGTTTTAGAACTTGATGTAATTCTGGCCTGTTACGTAATTTTAAAGCACCAGAATTCAAACTAAGACCTAACGACATCAAAATGCCCTCAAATTAAATATGTAGTATCCTGATTACCAAAACACTACAGAGCTCAATTTATACGTCATTAAGTTATGTCTAGATATCAAAACCCATGTATGATTAGTTTGTAGTAGATTTAAACCCTAAATTGAAACCTTAAGAAAATGATATTGAAATAAGCCCAAATTTAATATATATTGCGATCTCACCCCAATTAATAAACATATAAAATTTGAATTAATTCTGAGGTGGTTTGCTTAAGGTTCTCTATGAGTTGTTTTTTAACAGCAGACTTTTTTTTTTTGGTAAGTTGACGTATGTATTAAAAGAAGAAGATACAAACATTATAAGGGGCATACCCCAGATTTACAATGAGAACAGAAACATAAAACAACAGATGGCTACAAGCTAGCCACCGACCATAAAACTGAAACCTCACTAGATTCGTTAGGGAAACCAATACAACCAACTAACTAACAAATTAAGAATCTATGGTATTCACCCTCCAAGCTTGTTGGATCCTTTTGTTTTCATTTGTTGGTACGACATTCCTCATCAAATCAAGCTTATCACGAATGATATATTCGATTTGATTAAAGACCAAATTCGAAGTTCTAGACATTCCAGCAAAGATCCTTGCATTCCGTTCTTGCCATACATGATACACTGTAGCTGCGAAACTCAGTTTTCGAGAAAAATTGACGAAACTCTTGCCATGCCAAGAGACAGTGGCCCATCGAATCCATTCATCCCAGCCTTTTGTCATTCTTGGAATGTCGCATCTGTCACAAACATCCCACCAGATCGCTTTAGTATAGGAGCATTCAAAGAACAAGTGGTTGTGATCCTCATTGTTGCGGAGACAAAGTGAGCATCTATTGGGACCATGTATACCAAACCGATGAAGTTTATCTTGAGTTGTGAGTTTCTGATTTTTAACGGCAGACTTGCAACAAGCTTTGAATAACTTTTTTTTTTTTTTACTTTTATGCTACTGATATGTTAGAGACAATAACAAAACAAAATACTGATTTTTTTTCATTTTTTTACTATGCTGCAGACACAAAGAAGAAGAAGAAGATTGATGCTAATATCGAAAACTTAATGAAACACTAGGAAAACAAAAATTTAGAAAGATTCTCGGAACCAGGTTCTGATACCAATTGATGTGAATCTCGTCAAAACATGGTCATGCATCCCACAATTAAGATTGAGATTTGATCCTTACTTTATGTTTTCATACATCATAACATTCATTATCCTTACTTTATGTTCAAAGAAACTCTCATTTTGTTGCGAACGTTGTGATCACGTGGTCACGCAACTCACACGCAAAGACACCAATTCCCAGAAAGCCAAGTAAATCAGGTTTGATAGGAATGTGACACAAAGATAACTTACACCTAGGCATTAGCACTATTGGAAAAAGAAACCCCCACCCAACAAATATTGATTCTCAAACGAGAAGTATAAGGATGATGCCACGAAGACAATTGTTATTTGATAAGTTTTCAGTCCTTTAGAAAACTAAGAAAGGGAGATTATCCCACCAACACACAACAAGTACGGCAAAGAAGTTTATTGATTTGAAAATTGCGTAAATGTTTGGCTATGTGAAACCCTAATGGACCCCCTTTAGGTGGACTTATATGAAGCCCACTTACAGTTGACCTAAATAAATAATAATAACCCAAAAACTAAGAAGAAAATAATAAAAATATGAAATTACCATCCTAAATATGCTAGAATCAGATTTGTCACCCTTAAGAAGTCCTAAATAAACTAGGAAAAATCTGATTTGGAAAATTTGTGTTGTTGCCCCCCTTGATGTCCTTTATTAGCTTGGACTTCCTTGTTTAACTTTGACAAATAAGAAAACAAATTTCCTCCTTTGTTGCTGATTTAATTACTTTCCTTTCTAAGTTTGGAAAAGCATTACATAGTCCTCCCCTCTTTAGAAATAAGATATGGCCAACTTCCTTACTTAATTAGGAGAATAAATTGCTGACTTTTTATCCTTGTAGCATTAGGAAAAAAAACAACCCTAACAAGGCTGGTATTGGACCAGACACATCAACCCCTTGTTCCACACAATTGGGCTTTTCTTGGACCTGAACTAGATGAATTACAGGTCGTCCTTCATGCTCAAATGTCCTAAGCCCCTCTAGGTCCATTTTACTCCATATGTTTTGAACAAGCCCATTCAATGCTTCTTTAAGCTTCTTTGCCCTAGCTCTCTTGATTGGCCCAATTGGCACCTCCAATGGGCTGTTGGCATGATTACGTTTGGTGTTGGGCTGATTCGCATCATCCTCTCTCTCTTCAAAAGGATTCGACCTCGAATCATCACCTACATCAAATAGAGAAAGATCATAAACATTAAAGGTAGCACTAACACCATATTTACCTGGCACATCAACTTTATAAGCCTCGTCATTGATCATCTCAAGGATCTGAAATGGCCCATCTCCTTGTGGTTGTAGCTTTGATTTCCTATGGTCCGGAAATCTCTCCTTGCGCATATGCACCCAAACTCAATCGCTGGGCTGAAAGACAACACTTTTGCGCCCCTTATTGGCTTTGGTCGCATACACACGATTACTCTTTTCAATTTGTTGCCACAAACTCTTATGGAGTGTCTTTACCACCTGTGCTTTACGATTACCATCCAAACTAACCCTTTCATCAACAAGCAAAGGAATCAAATCCATTGGAGTTAAAGGGTTAAATCCATACACAATATCAAATGGTGAAAATTCAGTAGTAGAGTGCACTCTACTATTATATGCAAACTCTATAAATGGCAAACAAACTTCCCAATTCTTTAAGTTCTTTTGAATGACAGCACGCAGAAGTTGTGTTAAGGTCCTATTAACTACTTTGGTTTGTCCATCTGTTTGGAGGTGACAAGTAGTTGAAAACAACAGTTTAGTACCTAATTTTCCCTATAACACCTTCCAAAAATAGCTAAGAAACTTAAGATCTCTATCAGAAACAATGCTGTTAAGGACTCCGTAAAGGCGTCTAATCTCCCTAAAGAACAAATCAGCAATGTTAGTGGCATCATCGGTTTTATGACATAGTGTGCCATCTTTGAAAACCTATCAACAACTACAAAAATTGAATCCCTACCCTGTTTTGACCTAGGTAAACCTAAGACGAAATCCATCGAAATGTCTACCCATGGTTCCAGGTAAAGGGATATACAAGTCATGTGGTTGAGTCCTAGACTTTGCTTTCCTACAAGTTATGCATTTATCACATATGTGTCGCACATCTTTTTTCATTTTAGGCCAATAAAAATGCTCATGCAACACATCCAAAGTCTTAACACCACCAAAATGCCCCATCAACGAGCCTCCATGTGCTTCACATACAAGCAAGTCATGCATAGAACTTAATGTCCAACACACAAACGACTCTGTTTAAACAAATATCCTTCAAGTTTATAGAACTTTCCAAAAGCTGAAGTTTCGCAAGCATTGTAAACATTAGCGAAATCACTATAATCATTGTACAATTCTTTTATGTGTTCAAATCCTAAAAATCTAGCATCCAAAGTAGATAAAAGAACATACCTGTGCGAAAGTGCATCATCCACAATGTTTTTTTTTCCTTGCATAAACTTGATCACATACGGAAAGGTTTCAATAAATTCCACCCATTTAGCATGTCTCCTACTCAACTTACCTTGCCCTTTCAAGTGCTTCAATGATTCATGATCAGAATGTATCACAATCTTCTTGGGCCATAGGTAATGCTGCCACCTCTCTAAATTTCTTACCAAAGCATAGAGCTCCTTGTCATATTGATACAATCCAGGTAAGGTCAAATTCGGATTTTGATGTAAAAAGTGCACCTATCCAGTTTTACAGCAACAATCATAATTCTCAATCCGACCTTTGGATGGAGTTGAAATTTTATGTGGAGTCTCCTGACATGTTTTCCTACCTTGGTTTTAAATTTCAAGTCAATCAGATTTTGGGAAGGCATCGAAATACTAGTCAACAGAGGCTGTACGAATTTTGTTATTTACTTCCTTTTAACTTGTGGACTTCCTATTTGGCTACGATTCTTTTCCTAAAAAGATGTGGCAGCTTATTTTGGGAATCTCCTAATTCTCCAAAGATCTTTAATGGGCTGCAACATAGTTTTCATGTGTGGCAAGGATTCATAAATGTTCAGAATCTTTTTCTTACAAGGATTCCTTATTCATCCTAGCTACAAAAAGGAAAGAAGACTTCAGAATAAATTCTACCTTTATATCAGATTTCCTAGTCTATTTGGGACTTCTTAATGGTGACAAATCTGATTCTAGCATATTTGGGATGGTAATTTTCGGATTTGTATTATTTTTTATTATTTTCTTCTTAGTCTTTGGGTTATTATTGCTTATTAGGATCAATTGTAAGTGGGCTTCATATAAGTCCACCTAAGGGGGGTCTATTAGGGTTTATTTAAGTCAAGAGTGAGTATAAATAAAAGCATAACCAGACATGTAAGTCAGACAATTCAGATTAATAAAACTTCTTGTTTGCTGCACTTTGTGTGTGTGTGTGTTGGTGAGATAATTTCCCTTCTAGGAAATTATAACAGAATGGAACAAGATTGCTTTGTTGAAACACATTTGGAACTTGTGCAATGACTCAGATGGCTCAATATGGTCTACTTGGATCAGATCCAATCTGTTGCAAGGTAGGAATTTCTGGACAATCAAGACGCCACAGAATTGCTCTTGCGCTTGGGGAAAGATTCTAAAGCTCAGATCCTTAGCATGGCCGAAGATGAAGTACATCATAGGAGATGGAATGACAACCTCTCTATGGTTTGAAAATTGGCATCCTCACAGCCCACTCGCGGATTCTTACGGGGAAAGATTCATCTATGATTCAGGTATGGCCAAGAACGCGAAGGTGAATGTGCTAATTCATAACTCAGAATGGAAAACTCCTACCACCCAAGCTATTGGCTGGCACCCCCATTATAGAAGCTATTCCTTCCAATTCTAATCCTAAGATGGGGCAACAGGATGAGATAGTTTGGTTGGATTCGCCAAATCACAAATTCTCGGTCAAAGTAGCTTGGGAACAACTAAGACGTCATCTTCAGATGGTTGAATGGCATGACATAGTGTGGTTCAAGAATGTTGTCCCAAGACATTCATTTCTTCTATGGATGGCTGTCCAACAGAAACTCACAACTCAAGATAAACTTCATCGGTTTGGTATACATGGTCCCAATAGATGCTCACTCTGTCTACGCAACAATGAGGATCACAACCACTTGTTCTTTGAATGCTCATAGATTAAAGCGATCTCGTGGGATGTTTATGACAGATGCGACATTCCAAGAATGACAAAAGGCTGGGATGAATGGATTCGATGGGCCACTGTCTCTTGGCATGGCAAGAGTTTCGTCAATTTTTCTCGTAAACTGAGTTTCACAGCTACAGTGTATCATGTATGGCAAGAACGAAATGCAAGGATCTTTGCTGGAATGTCTAGAACTTCGAATTTGGTCTTTAATCAAATCGAATGTATCATTCGTGATAAGCTTGATTTGATGAGGAATGTCGTACCAACAAATGAAAACAAAAGGATCCAACGAGCTTGGAGGGCGAATAACATAGATTCTTAATTTGTTAGTTAGCTGGTTGTATTGGTTTCCCTAACGAATCTAGTGAGGTTTCAGTTTTATGGTCGGTGGCTAGCCTGTAGCCATCTGTTGTTTTATGTTTCTGTTATCATTGTAAATTTGGGATATGCCCCTTATAATGTTTGTATCTTCTTTTTTTAATACATACGTCAACTTACCAAAAAAAAAAGAGATAATTTCCCTTCCATGGTTCTCTAATGAACTGAAAAACGACTTATCGAAGATCTGTTTTCGTGGCATCATCCTTATACTTTTCGTTCGTGAATCAATATTCGTTGGGTGGGGGTTTCCGTTTCTAATAGTGCTGGTGCCTAGGTACAAGTTATCTTTGTGTCACACTCCTATCAAACCTGTTTACTTGGCTTTCCGGGAATTGGTGTCTTTGCGTGTAGGTTGCATGGCCACGTGATCACGAGGTTCGCATCATTTGGTATCAGAGTTAATCAGGTTATATCCTTCTGAAATTTTTGTTTCTTGTTGTTTTCGCAAAAAAATTCCTTAGTGTCCAATTTCTTCTTCTCTTGATTTTGCAGCATATCAGAAAAAAAAAATAGTTATTTCATTTGGTTCTTGACCAAAATATATCAGTGGCATAAAAAAAAAAGAGAAAAAAAAAAAGTCGTTCAAAAAGGTAAATCAACTTGAAATGAGCTCAAATTTGATTCTGTTATTACTGGGACCCTAATCACACCACATATTGATTTTTGGGTCAATTGGATATCGTTTGCTTTGGGTTTCGAATTCGGGTCTAATCAGGTCTGATTCATAATGTTTTTGCGTCAGTATATCAAATCTTGTTTTAAATTGATCAAATTTATGTTGTCTATTTGGGTTGATATGGCATGATATCTGAAATTTTAACTTAATTGGACATCATTTACTTTAGGTTCCAGATTTCGACTTAACTCCTCGTAAACGAGTCTGTTTTGCGTCAACTTTTAAAATTCGGTTTCTTTCTGTTGTTCTCATTTCTTGCAGTATAATTTCAACATATCCAACATATTTGAGTGTTTCATCATTTTGCATATTGTGTTTCTGTTTTTATTCGAGTCTTCAGTTTCATTCATATTTCGGATAAATTCGCTTGCTACTCGCGAGACTATCATCCCAGTATTGTTTTTGCTTGTTTCCTGGTTTTTTATTGCTTCTTGAGTCATATATATGCATATTTGGATTGCGCTGCTCAGTTGGTTCTATTTGGTGTTGGTTTGAGTTCCGCAAGAACAACAAGAAGGTGAGACGAGAAGTGTGAGATTGTGAGGATATTAAGAGTGTTTGAGCGAAACACAAGCCATGTGAGGATTTGTTTTTTCACTAACCAATTTTTGCAGGGTACTATCATGTCAGTTCAAAACAACACACCACCCCCTCCCGATGTAGAACTTCAATTCCAAATGCAAGTTATGACGAAGATGATGGAAAACATGAATTTCAAGATGGGGAATGTGTGTGACAGACTTGAGAAGGTGGGAAAACATGGAAACGTGGCTTGACCATGTACCCAAGACGTGAGAAAGGTTGGGGCTGAACCGAAATCAAACAATGGTAGTGGGGCCGAAAGGCCAAGGTGGGTTGATTATGATGATTTTGAGGAGGACATTGATGATATTGGTGATGGAGATTTTAATGATGAGACCATAGGCTATCGGGAAGGTTTTCGGTAGCCTAGAAACCGAAGGGATTTCATGTATTTTGATGAGGTGCTATGGCAAAGGAAAAGACAGATTCAAAAGGAGAGGTGGTATCAAAGGGAGAGAAATAAAGAGATTAGTGTTCTAAAAAAAGAATCCAAGAGTCTATCTCGTATTCTAGGGGAGATGAAGCAAGAACTTGATGTGTTAACGGCAGCAATCAATGCCCAACAAGCTTCAAAACGAGAGGAGAAAAAAGGTCGCAATGATGATATACAAAATAAAATGGCTACAACTTTCATCCAAAGTTGTTGGCAACGATTGTTGGCAAGAAAAGAACTCCAAAGGCTTCAAAACGAGGCTACGGAATTGCCCATTCAACTTGTTGGTGATTTGAGGACGAATCATCTTGAAGAGAGAGGGAATGATATGATCTAGATAAGGTCAAATTCGGATTTTGACATAAAAAGTGCACCTATCCAGTTTTATGGCAACAGTTATAATTCTCAATTCGACTGTTGGATCGAGCTGAAATTTTACGTGGAGTATCCTGAAAATGTTTTCCTACCTTGGTTTAAAATTTTAGGTCAATCAGAGTTTGGGAAGGCATCAAAATACAGGTCAACAGAGGCTGTACGAATTTTGTTATTTACTTCCTTTTGACTTGTGGACTTTCTATTTGGCTAGGATTCTTTTCCTAAAAGGATGTGACAGCTTATTTTGGGAATCTCCTAATTCTCCAAAGATCTTTAATGGGCTGCAACATAGTTTCCATGTGTGGCAAGGATTCATAAATGTTCAGAATCCTTTTCTTACAAGGATTCCTTATTCATCCTAGCTACAAAAAGGAAAGAAGAATTTAGAATAAATTCTACCTTTAGATCAGATTTCATAGTCTATTTGGGACTTGTTAATTGATTAGTACTTAAAAGTGTATTTTTATCAAGGTTTTATATCATCATTTTGCACTTGAAGTATCAATAACTCCTTAACTAAAGCATGTTTTATAATCACATATCTAATTATATAAGATACCTTTAATTTATGGTAAATGTTCATCTTAAATGCAGGCCTATCACATAAATGGAAGAATTGATTGATGAGTTGAAGTACTGAAATTGAAAGGACAAAGAGATGGCCAAATTTAGAAAAGAGATGTTGGTGCAGTCCAAACTGGAACACTGTTCGGTAATTGGGTCATATCTGGAGCTGTAGATCTTGGATTTAGGTCCATTTTATATGGATGCAAAGATAAGACATAGGCCTACAACTTTCATGTGGAGCACAAGATTTAATAAGGCCGTTTTCAAGTCCAAATTGTAGCAACAAAGAAGAAGTCCGAATTTGTCCTGCAGCCCAGACACTGTTCAGTGTTCAGCTCATATCTCGAGTTCTAGAAGTTCAAATGATCTGAAATTTTTACCCTGGAAAGATGAGACAATTTCCTAGAACTTTCATGATTGAAGTCTGTTCATATTATGACGTTATCAATGACGTTTTTGGCAGACAAGAAGATAAGAATTGTCACCAAGTCAAGATGTGGCCACCCACTCATTAATTAGTCAACAAATCAATAGTTCCAAATTTTGGCCTATAAAAGGAGGCATTTTCCATGTATTTAGGCATCTTGGTGTGGAGAGCAAGATCATGCTGTTGCTTTCTCTCTTTGTATTGCTTATGCTTTGCTTTCATTAATATCAAGTTTATGCCTTTCATTTCCTTTCCTTTACGTAGTTAACTTTTATCTTACTTATGTTCTTATCTTGTTTATTTATGTTTCTTTCTTTCATTATGTCTAGCTAAGTTAATTATGTCAAGGTGAAAAGGTTACACTAATGGTGTAAGGATAAGTATAATATAAACTCAACATAGACTTTAATGTTGGATACTAACATGCTTTATATTTGTTTTCTTGTTCACTTTTAATACTTTGCTTGTTAAATGGTTAATCTAGATTTATGTTGTATAACACTTGGTACAACAAATACTTGGCACTTTCATAGCCCATACTGTATGGTATAACCGACACCTGAGCTATGAAAGGAACTTGATTTGTTGTTAACATAAGTTATAATCATGAATGCCTGAAAACATTTACAAGTATTAGCATTATTCGAATAAGATAGCTAATGTAATCATGTTAACAATTGAATAATAAGAGTTTATACTATACTTGTTTGAAATACCATTAGTGGATCCTCTAACCTTGACATTTGTTGTTATCATTGTTTAATCCTTACGTTAATCTTCCAACTCAAAGTTCTCATCAACTTCTTCTTCTTCATCATCTTTATTATTATCATTATTAATAGTATTATTGGTATTATTATCATTACTATTACTATTACTATTATTAGTATTACTACTACTACTACTATTATTATTATTATTATTATTATTATTATTATTGTTATTGTTATTGTTATTGTTGTTACTATTGTTGTTGTATTATTGTTGTTTATAATTTATACAATTAACCTCCCTGTGGTTCGACCCCGGTCTTGCCGGGTTATTTATTACTTCGACACTCCTGCACTTGAGAAAAGAAATTAATCTTTTGGTCGTGTCATTAATTGCGACAAATCTGATTCTAGCATATTTAGGATGGTAATTTTCAGATTTTTATTATTTTCTTCTTAGTCTTTGGGTTATTATTACTTTTTTGGGTCAATTGCAAGTGGGCTTAATATAAGTCCACCCAAGGGGGGGTCCATTAGGGTTTATTTAAGTCTAGAGTTAATATAAATAAAGGCATAACCAGAAATGTAAGTTAAACAATTCAGATTAATAAAACTTCTTGTTTGTCGCACTTTATGTGTAGGTGTTGGTGGGATAATCTTCCTTCCATGGTTCTCTAAAAAATTGAAAAACTTCGTGGCGTCATCCTTATACTTCTCTTTCACGAATCAATATTCGTTGGGTGGGGGTTTCAGTTTCCAATAGTGCTGGTGCTTAGGGTACAAGTTATCTTTGTGTCACACTCCTATCAAACTTGATTTACTTGGCTTTCCGGGAATTGATGTCTTTGCGTGTGGGTTGCGTGACTATGTGATCACGAGGTTCACATCATCTATCCTGAGTTGTGAGTTTCTGTTGGACAACCACCCATAGAAGAAACGAATGTCTTGGAACAGCATTCTTGAACGACACAATGTCATGCCATTCAACCATCTGATTATGAATTCTTAGTTGCTCCCAAGCTACTTTGACCGATAATCTCTGATTTGGCGAATCCAACCAAACAATCTCATCCTTTTGCCCCATCTTTTCCACTCATTACCCTCTTTGATCCTAATCTGATAGTACCCACTTTTTAAGTCAATCTTAGAAAAAATACATGATCCATGTAAGTCATCTAGCATGTCATCAAACCTAAGAATAGGATGTCGATACTTTACCGTTATGTTATTGACGGCACGACAGTCGACACACATCCTCCATGTTCCATTCTTTTTAGGCACAAGTAGCACTGCCACAGCACAAAGACTCATCTCCTCGGGTTGCTTCTATAGGTTGGACAATTAGTAATCCATTAGGGATGTCTTTTTTTGGGTAAGTTGATGTATGTATTAAAAGAAGAAGATACAAACATTATAAGGGGCATACCCCAGATTTACAATGATAACATAAACATAAAACTGTTGATGGCTACAAGCTAGCCACCGACCATAAAACTGAAACCTCACTAGATTCGTTAGGGAAACCAATACAATCAGCTAACTATCAAATTAAGAATCTATGTTATTCACCCTCCAAGCTATTTGGATCCTTTTGTTTTTATCTGTTGGTAGAACGTTCCTCATCAAATCAAGCTTATCGCGAATGATACATTCGATTTGATCAAAGACCAAATTCGAAGTGTAGACATTCCTGCAAAGATCTTTGCGTTCCGTTCTTGCCAGATATGATACACTGTAGCTGCGAAACTCAGTTTACGAGAAAAATTGACGAAACTGTTGCCATGCCAAGTGACAGTGGTCCATTGAATCCATTCATCCCAGCCTTTTGTCATTCTTGGAATGGTCGCATCTGTAACAAACATCCCACGAGATCACTTTAGTATAGGAGCATTCAAAGAACAAGTGGTTATGATCTTCATTGTTGCGGAGACAGAGAGAGCATCTATTGAGACCATGCATACCAAACCGATGAAGTCTATCTTGAGTTGTGAGTTTCTATTGGACATCCATCCATAGAAGAAACGAATGTCTAGGAACAACATTTTTGAACCACACAATGTCATGCCATGCAACCATCTGATGATGAATTCTTAGTTGCTCCTAAGCTACTTTGACCGAGAATCTGTGATTTGGCGAATCCAACCAAACAATCTCATCCTCTTGCCCCATCTTGGGATTAGAATTGGAAGGAATAGCTTCTAAAATGGGGTGCCAGCCAATAGCTTGGGTGGTAGGAATTTTCCATTCTAAGTTATGAATCAGTACATTCACCTTCGCTTTCTTTTCCATACATGAATCATAGATGAATCTTTCACCGTAAGAATCTGCGAGTGGGCTATGAGGATGCCAATTGTCAAACCATAAAGAGGTTGTCATGCCATCTCCTATGATGTACTTCATCTTCGGCCATGTTAAGGATCTAAGCTTTAGAATCTTTCCCCAAGCCCAAGAGCAATTCTTTGGCATCTTGATTGTCCAGAAATTCCTACCTCGCAGCAGATTGGATCTGATCCAAGTAGACCAGATTGAGCCATCTGAGTCATTGCACAGGTTCCAAATGTGTTTCAACAAGGCAATCTTATTCCATTATGTTATCCTTTTTATTCCTAGCCCCCTTCCTTTTTTGGAAGACATACCTGATCCCAAGCCACTTTAGCCCCAGTAGTTCTCATATCTGAACCTGACCAAAGAAAGGATCTCATAATTACTTACCCAGGTAAGAGGAAGAGAGATGCCCAATAGACCTGGATGGAAAATAAAACCGAGTTGATCAGGTGTACCCGTCCTGCATATAAGAGTGTTCTACAAGTCCAATGTCGAATTTTAGAGGTGATTCGATCCACGAGGCCCTTACAATAAACAACCTTTAGTCTGGACGAGATAAGAGGCACTCCCAAATATTTCATAGGGAGCTCCCCCTCTCTAAACCCAAGAATACGAATAATTTGTTCCCTCTCAGTATTTAACGCACCGCTCAAGAAGATGTCACTTTTGTTTGGATTTGGGTACAGACCTGATAGATTTTGAAACTTTGTGAGCATAGTTCTGATCATACGAATTGAGTTTACATCCTCTTTGCTAAAAATCATCAAGTCATCAGCAAAACAAAGATGAGAAATTTTGTCCTTCTTACATCTCCAGTGGAACTTGAATTTTTTGTTGGCACTCATCTTGCAGAATAGCCCTGAAAGGATTTCTCATTTCCATTAGGGATGTCTTCAGGGAGTACATAATCAAACTCCTGCATCAAAGATACAGCCACACTAGGAATAGCAGAATCAAGATCGTTAGTGTTAAAATAAGCAACTAAGATCATTAGCTTATTAGTGAAAAACACTGATCTGATTTGAGCTCCTTTTGCATAAAAATTAGGTTGTTTCTTTATTTTTTCCACACTATTATCATCACACAAGCTTACTTTCTTCACTCCTCCGATTTTACCTCCACTCTGAACCGGTTTAATTAATGATTTAGGTTTAGCCAAATCTTATGGTTTTCTCTCACCATTGTCCTCACGTGAATTTTCATCTTCCCATCCTCACATTCCTTTTTTAATTTCATTTGATCATCATACACTTGTTTGGAGAAAAAGGTACAAGAGTGATGGTTTTACCATCCTTTACAATAGCGAACCTATTCTAAACCCATCATGAATCGCTTTCTGATCAAACTGCCATGGACGCCTTAAAAGTAAGTGACTAGCATGCATTGAGACTACATCACACAAAATCTCATCATAATACTTCCCAATAGTTTGGCTTGCATTTGAAACTTAAGTTCTCCCTCGGGATGGGGTGGTGTGTTGTTTTGATTTGACATGATAATACCTGCAAAAATTGGTTAGTGGTAAAAAGAAATATCCTCACGTCGCTCGTGTTTCACTCAAACACTCTTAATATCCTTACACGCTCACATCTCTCGTCTCACCTTCTTGTGGTTCTCGCAGAACTGAAACCAACACCAAATAGAACCAATCTTAGCAGCACAATCCAAATATGTATATATGACTCAAGAAGCAATAAAAACCAGAAAACAAGCAAAAACAAAAATGCAATGATAGTCTCGCAACTAGTGAATCTATCCGAAATACGAACGAAACTGAAGACTCGAATAAAAACAGAAATGAAATATGCAAAAATTATGAAACAACACACAATATGTTGGATATGTTGAAGATATACAGCAAGAAATAAAAATAACAGAAAGAAAGCGAGTTTCAAAAGTTGACGCAAAACAGACTCGTTTACGACAAGTTAAGTCCGAATCTGGAACCTAATGTAAATGATGTGCAATTGAGCTACCATTTCAGATATCGTGTGATATCAACCCAAATAAAAACAATATAAAGTTTGACCAATTTACGATAAGGTTTGATATACAGACGCAAAAACATTATGAATCAGACCTGATTAGACCTGAAATTGAAAACCAAAACAAATGATATCCAATTGACCCCAACATTTATATGTGGTGCAATTAGGACCTCAGTAATTATAGTATCAAATTTTAGCTAATTCCGAGTTGATTGGATCCAATTTTCTCTTGTTTAGTTTTCTGCGGTAGAAACCAATAAACGTCTTTTTAAACGATTTTATTTTTGTTTTTCTCTTCTTTTTTTTTATGATACTGATATACTTTGAACAATAACAGAATGAAATAATAATTTTTTTTATGAGTCTCAAATTCAAGGAGAAGAAGAAATTGGATACTAAGGAATTTTTACGAAATTAACAAGAAATGAAAACTTGATTAATAGAGCCAACCTCTAATACCAAATGATGCGAACCTCATGATTACATGGTCACTCAAACCACACGCAAAGACACTCAGGTTTGATAGGAGTGTGACACAAAGATAACTTGTACCTAGGCACCAGCACTATTGGAAACGGAGACCCCTACCTAATAAATTTTGATTCGCGAATGAGAAGTATAAGGATGATGCAACGAAGATAGTTGTTCTTCGATAAGTCATTTTCAGTTCTTTAGATAACCAAGGAAGGGAGATTATCCCACCAACACACAACAAGTACGGCAAAGAAGTTTATTGATGTGAAAATTGTGTAACCTTACATGTTTGGTTATGCTTTTATTTATACTAACTCAAGACTAAAGAAACCCTAATGGACCCCCCTTAGGTGGACTTATATGGAGCACACTTACAATTGACCCACATAAGTAATAATAACCCAAAAATTAAGAAGAAAATAAAAAATCTAAAAATTACCATTTTAAATATGCCAGAATCAGATTTGTCACCCTTAAGAAGTTCTAAATAAACTAGGAAAAATCTGGTTTGGAAAATTTGTGTTGCTGCCCCCCGTTGATGTCCTTGATTAGCTTGGATTTTCTTGTTTAACTTGGAAAAATAAGAAAACAAATTTTCTTATTTGTTGCTGATTTAATTACTTCCCTTTCTAAGTTAGGACAAGTATTAAATAGTCATCCCCTCTTTAGGAATAAGATATGGCCAACTTCCTTACTTAATTAGGAGAATAAATTGCTGGTTTTTTTTATCATTGTAGCATTAGGAAAAAAACTAGCCTAACAAGGTTGGTATTGGGCCGGACACATCAACCCCTTGTTCCACATGAATTGGGTTCTTCTTGGACCTGAACTAGATGAATTAAAGACTGTCTTTCATGCTCCTTAAATGTCTCAAGCCCCTCTAGGTCCATTTTGCTCCATATGTTCTAAACAATTAAGCTTCTTTGCCCTAGCTCTTGTGATTGGCCCAATAAGCACCTTCAATGGGTCGTTGGCATGATTATGCTTGGTGTTGGGCTGATCCGCATCACATTTCCTACATATTTTCAAGAACTTTAGAACTACAACATTGAGGGTTTTTCAATTATCCTTTACTAACTATGAAATCAAATAGTAAAACCAAGGCACTTTATCAATAATTTCGAGTTCAAATTGAAGAGTTCTTACAAATTTCTTCTTCAATTGTTCTTCCTCTTCATCTCCCATACTTACCCCTCAAGTGCTTCCCCTCTAACCAAGCTTCCTAATTTCTGCCTAAATGAGTTTCTCTTCTCACAAACCTATTTGCAAGCTATCACAATTTGTAAGGATTTCTAAAATGATTTTTTAAGAGAGACAAGAAAGAAGCCTCTTCCTCTCTTTTTAGTTGTTGTCCATTGTGAACAGTAGTAGCAAGCATAGTTACATTAGGTTTTATGGGTCAATTACTATTATACCCCAACTTATCCCCCCCTAAATTTTGGTTTATTGCACTGACATGATATTGTGTCTTCATTTTCAGGACCTTTTCAAACTCCAGTTGATCTCCAATCGTAACACAAGGCAAAATAGTATATCTTAAGACCCCACATAAAATTGCAGCCTGATCCAACGATTGGATTGGTAGATACGATATTATAAAATTGGACAGTTGAAAATTTCACACCAAAATCCGAATTTTGCATACCATATAATTTACTTAAATCATCTTGTGTTCCAATCCGGGTAATGAAAAAATAATTAAATTCGGATTCTCCCGTAAAATGCACAATTGTCCAGTTTCACGACAATAGTTATAATTCTCAATCCAACCATTGGATCGGCCTAAATTGTACATGGAGTCTTCAGACAAGTATCTTGGGTTAAAATTTCAGGTCAATCTAAGTTCGTGTAGGCATCACAATACTGGTCAACATAGGCTGCATGAATTTTGTTATTTACTTTTTTTTTACTTGTAGATTTTCTATTTGGCAAGGATTCTTTTCCTACAAGGATATGACATCTTGTTTTGGAAATCTTCTAGCTCTACAAAGATCTTTAATGGGCTGCAACATAGTTTCCAAGTGTGGCAAGGATTCATAAATGTTTTAGAATTCTTTTCTTACAAGGATTCTGATGCAAACCTAGAGATCACATGGTCACGCAACCCACACGCAAAGACACCAATTTCCAGAAAGCCAAGTAAATCAAGTTTGATAGGAGTGTGACACAAAGTTATAACTTGTACCTAGACACCAACACTATTGGAAACGAAGACCCCCACCCAATGAATATTGATTCGCGAACGAGAAGTATAAAGATGATCAAGGAAAAGAAAGGCTTGGCAGCAAGGAAACCAAATCAGATGAATTAGGTTTTATTTTCTCAAGTTATATGCGGCAAAACAATACCAGACTTTATGTTATTTTTATTTCTTTATGTTTTTTGTTATATTTGGGTTTAATTGTAATTGGACCTCATATAAGTCTATATAAGGGGTCCATTAGAGTTTATTTTAGTTTGGAGTCAGTATAAATAAGGGCATAACCAGACATGTAAGGGTACGTAATTTTCAGATCAATGAACTTCTTTTACCGCACTTGTTGTGTGTTGGTAAGATAATCTCCCTTCCATGGTTCTCTAATGAACTAAAAAACGACTTATCGAAGAACAACTATCTTCGTGGCGTCATCCTTATACTTCTCGTTTGCGAATCAATATTCATTGGGTGGGGGTCTTCGTTTCCAATAGTGTTGGTGCCTAGGTACAAGTTATAACTTTGTGTCACACTCCTATCAAACCTGATTTACTTGGCTTTCTGGAAATTGGTGTCTTTGCGTGTGGGTTGCGTGACCATGTGATCACGAGGTTCGCATCAATAATACTAGGTGGCGACTCTTGACCCTTATAATCATAGTTTTATGATTAAACCCAACCAAAAATACCTCTTAGGAGGCATTTAGCACGCCGTTTGACATCACCCCGCGACATTTGTTTCTCTAACTTGGTTCTAATTTGGGTTTGGTGACTAGGCTTTGAGGGATTGTCGTCTTAGCCTTATTTTGTTTGGCCTTGCCCTTTGTTGTTGTTTTGTTTCTTTTTTGGTTAGTATACTTACTTTATCCAAAAAAATGAAAGAGATTGGACCAAACCAAGGCTGGCTAAAACTATCCCATGCCAAAAACCCATCACGGTTGAATGGAACACAAGTTAAATGCCAAGAAAAAACCCAATCTTGGCTGAATGGCGTCTCCATCAAACCCTAGCACAAAATTGAAGACCTCTTCATAAGAACTTCATGGTTGAACTGTATCAACAAGGCTAGCCAAGACTAATATAAAAATTCTAACCTTGTTGTCAAAACTTTATGGCTCAAATAAAGATCCCTCTTACACATGGATTAAATATATTAAGACCTCCTCTTTATGCTTCAAAGGATCCTTAAGTTCATCCTTGGCTGAAACTTGCACAACCAATCCATTCAATGCTTCTTTCAATGCCTTTGCTTTGGACCTTATGATGACCTTTTTAGAATAAGTGATGCGGTTCAGCCTTGTGATATGACCCAAGCAAGGTCAGATTCGGATTTTGGCGTAAGATTTTCTACCGTTCAGTTTTATGCTATTGAGCATAACTTTAAATCCAACTGTTGGATCGCGCTGAAACTTTACCATAATATTCCAGAGGTATTTGTCTATCTTAGGTTACATTTTCAAGTGAATCCATCTTCGGAAAAGACTTGCGATACCGGTCAAAACAGGCTATATGAATTATGTTATTTACTTTCTTTTGACTTGTGGACTTCTTATTTGGCAAGGATCATTTTCCTACAAGGATGTGGGAGGTTGTTTTGGGAATTTTCTAGTTCCACAAGGATCTTTAATGACCTGTAATATAATCTCTAAGTGTGGCAAGGATTCATCAATGTTTCAGAATCCTTTTCTTATAAGGATTTCTTATGCATCCTAACTACACAAGGAAAGAAGGGCTGGTGGTATTTAATGACAAATCAGTTATTTTTATTATTTTCTTCCATGTTTTGGCTTAATTAGAACTTTGTTTTGAGCTAGGATCCTAGGTTTGTTTGGATCAGGTTATGGGCTTTACAATTTAGGGTTTTTGGGTTAGTTTTGTATGTGGGCCAGTTCAGCCCATAGTTACTTTTAAGAACTATTTAAATACATGTAACCTAAATTTCAGCAGCTTTGATGATATACTTCTGAATTTTTCAGTTTTAACGTGTGAGAGTGATTCTTGCATTCTTTAGTTCTTGAACGAACTGAATCTGACTTATCGAAGATTAACTGGCTTCGTGGCGTCATTCTACTCAATCCAAATAGCATTGGTGCCTTGGGGCAGGTTTCCATTATGTCACACTCCTATCAGACCTATTTCGACTTTCCAAGATTAGATCTCAATCTTGATTGTGGGTTGCGTGACCACGTGATCACGAGGTTCGCATCAACATGTAATGGGTCTTTGGTGTTTGTGGGCTGATCCATTTAATCTCCTATCTCCTCAAAAGAATTCAACCTCGAATCAAAACCTGTGTTAAACAAAATAAGATTAGCAACATTAAAGGTAGCACTAACACCGTACTCACCATACTCCAAAGTATTAATTGAGCTCAAATATAGAAATAATAATGAAAACAAGAAGTCTGGAAGTAATTTTTTTATGCCGCATATAATAGAAAGAAAAAAAAAGATAAAATATCTTAATTCCCTAGCTTAAATTATCCTTGGCTGAGATTCACCTTCCTAGATACTCTAGGATTGCTTAGCCAACTTTTAAAGTCGTTCAGCTGCTATGAAATCTGATAGGAATAGGAATTTAATTGTTAAAGTCTTCTTTCATTGTAGGACTAGGATTTCCCTACAGAACATGAAAAACAATCCTAGAAATTAATTCTCGTTATATCCGTTCATCACTTTCTTTCCTTGACTAGGAGAATCAAACCTTTAGCATTAAATAATACTTCCAAGTCTAGGATTCATATCTGACAGCCCACATTTAGTTTCCTTGCATGACTAGGAAACTTTATGCTTTATTTCTTAAATATTCTCCTAAATAGTAGGGACAATAATGAACCAATTTCCCTTTCAATTTTAGAAGAATATTTTCCTAATCCTTATAAGAAAAGGATCCTAACATCTTAATTAGTCCAACCAACTTTAAATCATATGCGGCCCAAACATATACTGAAGCATGCCTCGTAATCATGTGGTCACGCAACCCACAAGATTGAAATCTAATCCCGAAAAGCTGAAATAGTTTAGGGTTTATTATTGTATGCGGCCCAAACATATTCAGATTTATTATTGTTATTATTATTTTCTTCTTAGCTTAGGGTTTATTTATATTATTTGGGTTTAATTATAAGTGGACATCATATAAGTCCACACAAGGGGTCAATTAGGGTTTATTTTAGTTTGGAGTCACTGTAAATAAGGGCATAACCAGACATGTAAGGTTAGACAATTCAGATTAATAAAACTTTTTGTTTGCCGCACTTTGTGTGTGTGTGTGTGTGTGTATGTGTGTGTTGGTGAGATAATCTCCCTTCCATGGTTCTTTATAGAACTGAAAAACAACTTATCGAAGAACAACTGTCTTTGTGGCATCATCCTTATACTTCTCGTTCGGGAATCAATATTCGTTGGGTGGGGGTCTCCGTTTCCAATAGTCCTGGTGCCTAGGTATAAGTTATCTTTGTGTCACACTCCTATCAAACCTGATTTACTTGGCTTTCCGGGAATTGGTGTCTTTGTGTGTGGGTTGCGTGACCATGTGATCACGAGGTTCGCATCATTTGGTATAAGAGCAGAATTTAATATCCTAAATATAATAGGATTGGATTTGTTGCCCTTTAGAAGTCCTATATAAGCTAGGAGAATCAAATTTAAACGTAGAATTAATTTTCAAATCTTCTTTTCTTTTTTTGTAGTTAGGATGAATAAGAAATCCTTGTAAAAAAGGATTCTAAAACATTTATGAATCCTTGCCACACTTGGAAACTATGTTGCCCATTGAAGATCTTTGTAGAAATAGGAGATTCCCAAAATAAGCTGCCACATCCTTTTAGAAAAAGAATCCTAGCCAAATAGGAAGTCCACAAGTCAAAAGGAAGTAAATAACAAAATTTGTACAACTTCTGTTGACCCATGTTTTGATGCCTTCCAGAACTCCGATTGACCTAAAATTCTAACCCAACGTAGGACAACATGTCAAAAGAGTCCATGTAAACTTTTAGCCCAATCCAACGGTCGGATTGAGAATTATGAATGCTGCTATAAAATTGGATAGATGCATTTTTTACGTCAAAATCGGAATTTGACCTTTCCTGGATCATATCAGATAGTCTTCATGAAAGTTCTGGGAAATTATCTCAGCTTTCCAACAAAACAAAAATTGGTGCATTTGGACTTCTATAACTCGAGATATGGGTTGAACAGTGAACAATGTCTTGGCTGCAGGACAGATTTCGACTTCTCCGTTGTTGCTACAATTTGAACTTAAAAACGGTCCTTTGGAATCTTGGACTCTTCATGAAAGTTTTAGGCTTTTGTCTTAGTTTCTATACATATAAACCAGACCTAAATCCAAGTTTTATAGCTCCAGTTATGATCCAATAACCGAATGGTGTTCCAGTTTGGATTGAACCAGCATCTCTTTTCTAAGCTTAGCCCTCTCTTTGTCTTCTCAATTTCAGTAGTTAAACTCATCAGTCAATCCTTTAATTTATGTGATAGGCCTGCATTTTAGATAAAAATTTACCATAAATTAAAGGTATCTTATATTATTAGACATGTTATTATAAAACATGCTCTAGTTAAAGAGTTATTGATACTTTAAGTACAAAATGATGATATAAAACCTTGATAAAAATGTATTTTTAAGTACTAATCACACCCCCCAACCAGCTTATTACTAGTCCCTAGTAATCAAAGCATTAAAATAGAAAAACAATTTGCAAGTTCCACAAAGCAAGGCATTCATCATTCAACTTCCATTAATCTGTGCAGATAAACAAACTCTCATTAAATTTATATATATGCTTCATACTTCTTAAACAAGATATTAATAAACCTTCCTTTTTTGCTCATTAAATTTAAGGTTGACTTCTTTGGGTTGGGATTATTATCCTTTTTTTTTTTTAATATCTATACATATAACTTAAAACATAATGCATCTTTAACCCATGTAACGAGCTTTAGGCTATTGACTCCCAGACCAGTTGGTGTTACGGCATTAGGTGTTGAGATACCCCTACGAGCTTAGTAACTCGGGTTACAGATACTGATACGTAGATAGTGCAATGTTTGATTCCCTTAAGCTTTTCTCCTTAACCCATGTAATAGCTCCCAAGTCAGTTGACTTTAGGGTATTAGGTGTTAAAACACTACTTCGGGCTTAATTGCTTAGGTTAGGGAGGCTACAAAACCAAACTTATCTACGTTTTTATTATCATCAATATTATCAATTTGTTTTTGTTTTTGTTTTTTTTTTTTGCAAATTATATACTATCCCTTTCCCTTAGTTGTTACCTTTAACAAAAGAGCATAAATAATGTAATAATCCAATGTGCAACCCACAATCATATGTTAGAGTGTGTGTGTGTGTGTGAAAATGCAGATTTAAGAATACTTGTTAAATGAGTATATGAGCAGAATCAAGTGATAACAATGCGAGAGTTTGTAAACCTTAATATTTCAAGAGAAGTATATGATAGACCTTGAATATTGCAAATAACCATTGGAATTACTAATATGTGTCTCAAGAGTCAATAAAATTCTCCTTTACTCTGCCATCGTAGTAATAACAATTTTTTTTTTTTTGGTAAGTTGACGTATGTATTAAAAGAAGAAGATACAAACATTATAAGGGGCATACCCCAGATTTACAATGAGAACAGAAACATAAAACAACAGATGGCTACAAGCTAGCCACCGACCATAAAACTGAAACCTCACTAGATTCGTTAGGGAAACCAATACAACCAACTAACTAACAAATTAAGAATCTATGGTATTCACCCTCCAAGCTTGTTGGATCCTTTTGTTTTCATTTGTTGGTACGACATTCCTCATCAAATCAAGCTTATCACGAATGATATATTCGATTTGATTAAAGACCAAATTCGAAGTTCTAGACATTCCAGCAAAGATCCTTGCATTCCGTTCTTGCCATACATGATACACTGTAGCTGCGAAACTCAGTTTTCGAGAAAAATTGACGAAACTCTTGCCATGCCAAGAGACAGTGGCCCATCGAATCCATTCATCCCAGCCTTTTGTCATTCTTGGAATGTCGCATCTGTCACAAACATCCCACCAGATCGCTTTAGTATAGGAGCATTCAAAGAACAAGTGGTTGTGATCCTCATTGTTGCGGAGACAAAGTGAGCATCTATTGGGACCATGTATACCAAACCGATGAAGTTTATCTTGAGTTGTGAGTTTCTGTTGGACAGCCATCCATAGAAGAAATGAATGTCTTGGAACAGCATTCTTGAACCACACAATGTCATGCCATTCAACCATCTGACGATGACCTCTTAGTTGTTCCCAAGCTACTTTGATCGAGAATCTGTGATTTGGCGAATCCAACCAAACTATCTCATCCTTTTGCCCCATCTTAGGATTAGAATTGGAAGGAATAGCTTCTATAATGGGGTGCCAGCCAATAGCTTGGGTGGTAGGAGTTTTCCATTCTGAGTTATGAATTAGCACTTTCACCCTCGCGTTCTTGGCCATACCTGAATCATAGATAAATCTTTCCCCGTAAGAATCCGCGAGTGGGCTGTGAGGATGCCAATTGTCAAACCATAGAGAGGTTGTCATTCCATCTCCTATGATGTACTTCATCTTCGGCCATGCTAAGGATCTGAGCTTTAGAATCTTTCCCCAAGCCCAAGAGCAATTCTGTGGCGTCTTGATTGTCCAGAAATTCCTACCTCGCAACAGATTGGATCTGATCCAAGTAGACCATATTGAGCCATCTGAGTCATTGCACAGGTTCCAAATGTGTTTCAACAAAGCAATCTTGTTCCATTCTGTTATCCTTTTTATTCCTAGCCCCCCCCTCCTTTTTTGGAAGACATACCTGATCCCAAGCCACTTTAGCCCCAGTAGTTCTCATATCTGAACCTGACCAAAGAAAGGATTTCATAATTTGCTCCACATTTTTAATTACTTGCCCAGGTAAGAGAAAGAGAGATGCCCAATAGACCTGTATGGAAAATAAGACGGAATTAATCAGTTGTACCCGTCCTGCATACGAGAGTGTTCTACAAGTCCAATGTCGAACTTTAGAGGTGATTCGATCCACGAGGCCCTTACAATAAACAGCCTTTAGTCTGGACGAGAGAAGAGGAACTCCCAAATATTTCATAGGGAGCTCCCCCTCTCTAAACCCAAGAATATGAATAATTTGTTCCCTCTCAGCATTTAACACACCGCTCAAGAAGATGTCACTTTTGTTTGGATTTGGATACAGACCTGATAGGTCTTGAAACTTTGTGAGCACAGTTCTGATCATACGAATTGAGTTTACATCCCCGTTGCTAAAAATCATCAAGTCGTCAGCAAAACAAAGATGAGAAATTTTGTCCTTCTTGCATCTCCAGTGGAACTTGAATTCTTGGTTGGCACTCATCTTGCAGAATAGCCCCGAAAGGATTTCCATACATAGGACAAACAAATATGGGGACAATGGATCCCCTTGTCTCAGCCCTCTTCCCCCTTGAAAGTAACCTGCAAGCTCACCATTGACGTTGATAGAGAATTGACATGATGTAACACAAACCATGATCCAATCAATTACTGTTCTAGGGAATCCCATTTTTATTAACACAGCGTCAACGAAATCCCACCGCACCGAGTCGTAAGCCTTCATCAGATCAACTTTCATAGCACAACGAGCAGGTCCCGTAGATTTATGATAGCCTTTCATTAGTTCCTGAGACAACAGAATGTTGTCACTGATTCTCCGTCCTGAGATAAAAGCAGTCTGATATGGACCAACTAAGGATGGCAAAACAACTTTGATTCTCCCAGCTAGAATCTTAGCGATGCATTTGTACACTGTATTGCAGCAAGATATAGGACGAAAATCTGTCAACCTTGTAGGATTAGCAACTTTAGGAATAAGGGAGATGGATGTAGCATTCATTTCTTTAAGCATTCTACGAGTCTGAAAGAAGGATCTAACAGCGTTGATTACATCTTCCCCAACTATGTGCCACATTCTTTTGAAGAAACCTGCGTTGAAGCCATCTGGACCAGGGGCTTTGTTGTTCTTCAAACTAAACATAGCATGCTTAATCTCCTCCCTTGTTACATCTTGTGCGAGTACTTGCTGTTGCGTTGAGGACAGTTTCAAGTTAATTGCCGATTCCATCACTTCCTCGTTCAGAACCCTAGGCATCTGATCCACTCCTAACACACGATGGAAGTATGCAATTACTTCTGATTTGACTGCCGCGTGGCCTTCGACAACCTCTCCATCCTCCCTTGTAAGTGAGAGAAGCTTATTTCTATTCTGTCTTCCATTTAATGATTTGTGAAAGTAGCTAGTATTCTGATCCCCCAAGCTAAGCCATTGTATCCTTGCCTTCTGTTTGAAAAAACTCTCTTCAGCCCTGACGGTAGAAGCGTATTTACGAACAGCATCCCTTTCTCGCATGCACAAAATTGGATTCTCATGCGCTGTATGCAGAGCCTGTTGAGCCTTATCCAGTTCGTTTTTTGCATCTTTAACTCTATCTGAAATGTTGGAGAAGTGAGCCATGTTGAAAAGTTTCAATTCCTGCTTTAGCTTTCTTAGTTTGCAACACAACTGATACATTGGACAACCCCCCGAATTCTGATCCCATACCTTCTTCACCAAGGGCATGAACTCGTCATGATCCATCCACATATCGAAGAATCTGAATGGTTTCTTTATGTTCTGATCATTGCCAATAACCTTTACCACCATAGGAGAATGGTCTGACATACTCGAAGGCAAAAATCTCGCTTCTGATAAGGGGAAGTTCAGATTCCACTTCTCATTGACAAGCACTCTATCTAGTTTCCGCATAATCAGATTCTCAGGACATTGGTTCGACCAAGTATAATGCATACCTGAATACCGAAGATCATCTACTTTCGCTTCTCGAATACATGTATCCAATCTGTCCATAGTACCAGCCCATGTAGTAGACCCTCCTAACCTGTCCGACTGGTTGCGGATAGCATTAAAGTCACCCATAAGAATCCACGGGGTTGACTCCCATCCATCACTACGACTCACTATATCAGACCATAATGCCTCACGTAAGGAAGCACTATTGTCTCCATAAATAATTGAAGTATTGAAAATGATATTGGTAGCTAATATAGTGACAGAAACATGAATAGCCTGATCTGACATTCCAACAACATCCACCTTCACCGTATCAGCATTCCAACAAACCCAAATACGACCACGACAAGAGAAATCATAATTATACAAGAAGGACCAAGAACGCATAAGAAGTTTAGAAACATTATCTTTATTCTTGTCTTTAACTCGAGTTTCAACCAAGCCAAAAAGAGCTATCCTCTCTTGATGGATGAGCCGACGCAATTCTGAATGCTTTATAGGATCATTCAAACCTCTAATATTCCAACATCCAATAATCATAGGAAAATAGAGAGGAGTACAAACAGCAACACAAAGATTACCTTGACGTGCCTCCTGGAGAGGAGCCAGATTTCTGATTCTTCTTTGAAGAGGCTTTTGAACCCTTTTTCTTTTTCTCTAGAAAGTCTATAGCCTTAATAGCTAACTGATTAACAGTTTCCCTTTCGGTGGAATTCAGGGTTTGAGGGGTTGTCAGGATCGTTGACGTTAACTCCTTATCGGTTCGTTCCTCATCTGTATCATCTCCCATTGCGTCCATATCTTGAGCTAAAGCAGTACTTGCAGCCGCTTGCTCCTGTTTCATGTCTTCTCGTAAACTCGTCAAGACAAGAGGAGAGGAAGGATTTTCATCTTCATGACAAGCAGCATTGCGCACATCTGATGCCGCATGATCATTCATATTACAATCAGACATGTGCATACCAGATGTTGAACAACCATTCTCATTACAATTACCCACTTTAGATGCCAAGGGAGCATTTTCCCCACTCACAGAACCCTTGTTCCGTTTACGAACTACCTGCCACTGAAACTGATTCTGCTTGTTATCCGCAGATTTAGAGTTCATAGCTCCTAGATTCCTCTTACCCTCTGCCACCACTTTAAGATTATCAATGTTCTTAGTAGCACATAGCGCTGTGGTGTGTCCAAAGACATTGCAATTACTGCACTTCGACGGTATCCATTCGTACTCAGCTGAAATTGTTATGAATAACCCATTTGGACAGCGAAGATCATATTCCTTAACCAACGTCTTCGAAGCATCTATCTCAATGCAAACTCTTGCGTAACTAAGCCTTTTTCGCAACAATGTAGTATGATCCGCATGAAGGGGGACTCCAATAGCACTCGCTACACAGCTCAACCCCTTAATAGTCCAATACTCGAGAGGGACATTATACAGCCTAACCCATACCGGAACTCTAGCCAAATCATCTTTCAAGAATTGCATGTTTGGTTGCCAACGTTTAAGCACCAAAGGCCTGTTTGCCATGTGCCATGGGGCTCTTTCCAGCACATTAGTGGCATGATCGATAGAATCAAAAGTGAAGATGAAGAAACCATTATCCGAAGACAAAACTTCTGATAGACCGTAGGAGCTCCATATTCTTTTGGCAATAGAATTAACCACGGGATACGGTAATTTCTGCCCCACAAAATGACCAACCAGGGTGGATTTCCAAAATTCACAGCCATCTTCAAACACATCAAGTGGAGGAGCTACTGTCACACGACCATCAGTCGTAATAGGGGGTGCAAAGTGCAGATTACGGACAGAACTAATGCCAAGGGTCTTGCTACCCTCATTATCAGCAACATCAGAACCCTTCAAAGCATTTAAAAAATTCAGTTTGGGTCTAAATTTTAGTTGTTCTTGTTGATGAGACCCTACCTTCACCTCATCATCTTTAGAACTCAACACATGGTTCAATTCTGGAACAACATTAGAAGCTTGGACAGGAGAGTGTTTCTCTATGGTAACATCAGAATCAACTTGAAACTGAGAAAACCTCATCCCATGGCTATTCAACATATCTTGCAGTTCTAATCTTAATGTATGTCCAGACTTAACTTGATTGTGTTGTTCAATGTTAGAGCTAACCATTGGAACATTTTCCACAGAAGAACATAGAGACATTATGGTAGCACACAAATACTGGAGAGAACAAAATTCTAAGAAGATAAACTGAGTCCAAGAAGCAACCTAAGCTCAGAAATAACAGCAACCTAATCTCATAAACAACAAGATGCAGATTAGTTCATGAAGGAAGAAGATAATTGTAGAATTACGAGGCCAATATCTCCCAGCACACTGATTGTAACAATAATCCGTTCGGTCAAGATGTAGAGTAGGTTCTGAAGAACAACATACTCAAAAATGGTAACGATCCAACGGTGAACAAAGGAGATCAAGCTACGACAAACCACTCTGAAACTAGCAAGAAAAATGAAACTTTTCCAAAGAACTGTGAGTTAATCTTCACATATGGCAAAGGCCTTCATATCTATTACAGCCAGAAGAGAAATCATGAAGAAAATCCGTTCACTATGCTGCAACTTCACCACTTCTCCATAGTTCCAGAACTGAAAATGCAGAATAGTAGAAATATTGCGAGATCAATATCTCTTACCTCGTTGATTGGATAACAGATCCGTTCGGTCAATGTTGAGAGAAGGTGGGAAGGAACAACATAGTCAGAAATGAGGGCAATCCAACGGTGGACGGAGTAGATGTAGCTCCGACAGCACCACACTCTCTCTCTTTCTCTCTTTTCTCTCTCTCTCTAGCAGCAGGAGTTGCTACTTATCTCTTAGTAATAACAATTTTGTCAAATGGTTTTATTAAAAACAAAAGTAGCTAGTTGGTTAGTTAGTTTTTTTTTATGTCAACTACTAACCTCTCCCCCCAACCAAAATGAGACATTGTCCTCAATGTCATAAGGTAGAAAGATAGAGTATAGAAGACATCACCTGAAACAACGAACACTAACAAACCTGAAACACACTTAAAAAAATATAAGAAATAACAAAACAAAATAATATGCTATTAATAAAACTAAAAGACACAAGGTTTCACAAACAAAGGCTCAAATCTAATCTAAGTTTTTTACGGCTTTTCTTAGTTGACCAATTTATGTGACTCATGGAGGGATCAATTACATGGATGAAAGATTGTAGTTGGTCAATCAATTGTTCATTTGCAGCAGTAGAGATTATGATTTGTCATGCCGAAGATGTTAGAAATTATTGTTCCACAGCTTGATCAAGAAAAGACAACAAATTATCATAAAAACCTAACATTTAACAAACCTATATGTGTATGGTGAAAGTGCAGTTGGGCCTAAGAGGAAATATGAAAGATCTCTGCCAAGGTGCCCATACCACCTGGTAAGGCAATGAAGACGTCAACATGGTTAAACATTGTATTCATTCGATTAGATATTGTGGAGACATGGAGTTCCTCTCTAATTGTTTTTCCAATGATGTCCACTATTGCTAAAGTTTGGGGACGACCCCCAAAACTTGACTGCCTCCTAAAAATACAACTATTGACACACCCCCCCATTAACCACAGGCTGCCTCCCCCATACACTAAATGAATCTTTCTCTCAGCTAGTACCCGACCAAGATATGTTGATTCTAAAAACTCATTTTCTTTCCAAAGACTGGATCCACTGAAAACACAAATATTTCTTATGTATCAGACTTGAGGGACTTGCCATTTCTACACACTTTTATATTTGTTGAATGTATGGGTTGAGTAGAAATGAAGGGAAAGAAGAGAAGATTTTATAGATGAGAAATTGAAAATGCAATCATACCACCTATATATAGGCCAGCTGGAGTCTCACTCTCTCTCTTTATTTTTTTTATCAAAACATGTGTATGTACAAGTAGTGATTGTGGCTCACATCTTCCCTTGGTTTTACTTCCAATTACCTTTGGCACCAATAGGGACATCAACTTTAGCCTTTAATGGTTTAGTTCTAGAAGGAACAAAGGATCTAGGCTGATGCGAACCTCGTGGTCACGTGGTCACGCAACCCACACGCAAAGACATCAATTCCCGGAAAGCCAAGTAAATCAGGTTTGATAGGAGTGTGACACAAAGATAACTTGTACCTAGGCACCAGCACTATTGGAAACGGAAACCCCACCCAACGAATATTGATTCGCAAACGAGAAGTATAAGGATGACGCTACGAAGCCAGTTGTTCTTCGATAAGTCATTTTCAGTTCTTTAGAGAACCAAGGAAGGGAGATTATCCCACCAACACACACAACAAGTGCAGTAAAGAAGTTTATTGATCTGAAAATTGCGTAACCTTACATGTTTGGTTATGCCTTTATTTATACTGACTCTAGACTTAAAAAAAACCCTAATGGACCCTCCTTAGGTGGACTTATATGAAGCCCACTTACAATTGACCCAAATAAGTAATAATAACCCAAAAACTAAGAAGAAAATAATAAAAATCTAAAAATTATCATCCTAAATATGCTAGAATCAGATTTGTCACCCTTAAGAAGTCCTACATAAACTAGGAAAAATCTGATTTGTAAAATTTGTGTTGCTGCCCCCCTTTCCTTTTGATGTCCTTGATTAGCTTGGATTTCCTTGTTTAACTTGGACAAATAAGAAAACAAATTTCCTCCTTTGTTGCTGATTTAATTACTTTCCTTCCTATGTTAGGAAAATCATTAAATAGTCCTCCCCTCTTTAGGAATAAGATATGGCCAACTTCCTTACTTAATTAGGAGAATAAATTGCTGACTTTCTATCCTTGTAGCATTAGGAAAAAAACAAGCCTAACAAGGCTGGTATTGGGCCGGACAAATCAACCTCTTGTTCCACACGAATTGGGCACTTCTTGGACCTGAACTAGATGAATTAAAGGTTGTCCTTCATGCTCCTTAAATGTCCCAAGCCCCTTTAGGTCCATCTTGCTCCATAAGTTCTGAACAAGCCCATTCAATGCTTCTTTAAGCTTCTTTGCCCTAACTCTTGTGATTGGCCCAATTGGCACCTCCAATGGGTCGTTGGCATGATTACGCTTGGTGTTGGCTGATCCGTATCATCGGCTGGACAATACCCTCTCTCTTTAGATTCGGCTTCCAAGATGTTGAAGAACCTGAATTAAATGCTTGCCGAACATGGCCCGTCCTAAGTTGTCTCTCCACCTTCATAGCCATGTGAACCTTGTTCTCTAGCTCCGCTTTGTACACCTCAACCACATTGGCAATGTCCCGATTCAACCCATTAAAAAATCTAGCCATGGTGGCTTCTCTAACCTCAACAACATTGGGCCGAGTCATTGCTATCTCCATCTCTTTGTGATATTCATCTACTGTCTTATATAACCTTGATTCAGACCTTGGAGCTTCAACTATAAGTCTCTGTAATAGTGGTTTGGCACAAATTTTCTCCTTATTAAGACTTTCATCTCCCCCCAAGTCTGAACGGGTCGCTCCCCAGTACTCCTGATGTGGACCAACCCAGAAACACCAGCAAGGACCCATTACATGTTCCAAATGGTCCAATGACTCGGTCCAAGACAAAGGCATTGAAAGAGACATTGAATGCATTGGTTTTGAATGTTTCAACCAAGTCAGAATTGAAAGGTCCATTAGAGTATCAAGAGGAGACCCTAGTACATCTTATCCATGTGCAAGAGGGGTTCAACACAACCTTATTTGGGCCATGAGGTGAGGACAACAAAGGAAACAAAAGAATCCTTCTACAACTTGGAAACAACATGGGTGGCTACCTTTTCCTTTTGTTTCTAGGACTAAGGGGCTGCATGGAAGGCTATAAATAAGCCTTGAATCAGTTCTATAATATTTTACTTCCTTCTCTTCTTCTCATGACAGTTAATGGATTTAATATTATGGGCTTTGTTTTATTTTGTTAGCTACAGCCCAAGACTTGTTTGGGCTTAATTAATACTTTATTTTCAGTTAGGATCTAAGGCTTGTTTGGATTAAGTTATGGGCTTTTCAGTTTAGGGTTTTGGGTCAGTCTTGAGTGAACCTCATTTAAGTCCACATGAGGGGTCCATTACGGTTAACTTTTCAAGAACTATTTAAACTCATTTAAGCCAAAATTTCAGCAACTTTGATGATAATTACTTCTGAATTTTCCAGTTTTAACATGTGAGAGTGATTCTTGTATTCTTCAGTTCTTGAACGAACTGAATCTGACTTATCGAAGATTAACTGGCTTCGTGGCATCATTCTACTCAATCCTTTAGTGTTGGTGCCTTGGGGCAGGTTTTCATTGTGTCACACTACTATCAGACCTTTTTCGGCTTCCCGGTATTAGATCTCAATCTTGATTGTGGGTTGTGTGACCACGTGATCACGAAATTCGCATAAGTTGTTCTTCGATAAGTCATTTTTCAGTTCTTTAGAGAACCATGGAAGGGAGATTATCTCACCAACACACACACACAAAGTGCGGCAAACAAAAAGTTTTATTAATCTGAATTGTCTAACCTTACATGTCTGGTTATGCCCCTATTTATAGTGACTCCAAACTAAAATAAACCCTCCCCCTTATGTGGACTTATATGATGCCCACTTATAATTAAACCCAAATAATATAACTAAACCCTAAACTAAGAAGAAAATAATAATAACAATAATAAATCTAAATTTAATATCTTAAATATAATAGGATCAGATTTGTTGCCCTTTAGAAGGTAGAATTAATTCTGAAATCTTCTTTCCTTTTTTTATAGCTAGGATGAACAAGGAATCCTTGTAAGAAAAGGATTCTAAAACATTTATGAATCCTTGCCACTCTTGGAAACTATGTAAAAATAAAAGATTCCCAAAATAAGCTACCACATCCTTTTAGGGAACGAATCCTAGCCAAATAGGAAGTCCACAAGTCAAAAGGAAGTAAATAACAAAATTCATACAGTCTCTGTTGACCCGTGTTTTGATGCCTTTCAGAAGTTCAATTGACCTGTAACTCTAACCCAACGTAGAACAACATGTCAGAAGACTCCATGTAAACTTTCAGCCCGATCCAACGGTCGGATTGAGAATTATGACTATTGCCGTAAAACTGGATAGATGCACTTTTTACGTCAAAATCCGAATTTGACCTTTCCTGGATCGTATCATTCCCTCTCTCTTCAAGTTGATTCGTCCTCGAATCAATAAGTTGAATGGAAAATTCCTTAGCCTCTTTTTGAAGCCTTTGGAGTTCTTTTCTTGCCAACAGTCATTGCTAACAACTTTGGATGAAAGTAGTAGCCGTTCTATTTCGTATATCATCATTGCAGCTTATTTTCTCCTCTCTTTCTGAAGCTTGCTGGGCATTGACTGATGCCGTTAACACATCAAGTTCTCGCTTCATCTCCCCTAGAATTCGGGATAGACTCTTGGATTCTTTTTTTAGAACAATAATCTCTTTATTTCTCTCCATTTGATACCACCTCTCCTTTTGAATCCTCCTTTTCTTTTGCCATAACACCTCATCAAAATACATGAAATCCCTTTGGTTTTTAGGCTGCCAAAAACCTTCCCGGTGGCCTATGATATCATCCTTAAAACTACCATCACCAATATTGATGATCAGCCCAACACCAAGCGTAATCATGCCAACGACCCATTGGAGGTGCCAATTGGGCCAATCACAAGAGCTAGGGCAAAGAAGCTTAAAGAAGCATTGAATGGGCTTGTTAAGAACTTATGGAGCAACATGGACCTAGAGGGGCTTGGGACATTTAAGGAGCATGAAGGGCAGCCTTTAATTCATCTAGTTCAGGTCCAAGAAGAGCCCAATTCGTGTGGAACAAGGGGTTGATGTGTCCGGCCCAATACCAGCCTTGTTAGGCTTGTTTTCCTAATGCTACAAGGATAAAAAGTCAGCAATTTATGCTCCTAATTAAGTAAGGAAGTTGGCCATATCTTATTCCTAAAGAGAGGAGGACTATTTAATGCTTTTCCTAACTTAGGAAGGAAAGTAATTAAATCAGCAACAAAGGAGGAAATTTGTTTTCTTATTTGTCCAAGTTAAACAAGGAAATACAAGCTAATCAAGGACATCAAGGGGGGCAGCAACATAAATTTTCCAAATCAGATTTCTCCTAGTTTATTTGGGACTTCTTAAGGGTGACAAATCTGATTCTAGCATATTTAGCATAATAATTTTCGGAATTTTATTATTTTTATTATTTTCTTCTTAGTTTTTGGGTTATTATTACTTATTTGGGTCAATTGTAAGTGGGCTTCATATAAGTCCACCTAAGGGGGGTCCATTAGGGTTTTCTGAAGTCTAGAGTCAGTATAAATAAAGGCATAACCAAACATGTAGGTTACGCAATTTTCAGATCAATAAACTTCTTTGCTGCACTTATTGTGTGTTGGTGGGATAATCTCCCTTCCTTGGTTCTCTAAAGAACTGAAAACGACTTATCGAAGAACAACTGTCTTCGTGGCGTCATCCTTATACTTCTCGTTCGCGAATTAATATTCGTTGGATGGGGGTCTTTGTTTCCAATAGGGCTGGTGCCTAGGTACAAGTTATCTTTGTGTCACACCCTAGCAAACCTGATTTACTTGGCTTTTCGGGAATTGGTGTCTTTGTGTGTGGGTTGCGTGACCATGTGATCACGAGGTTCGCATCATTTGGTATCAGAGCTTGGCTCCATTAATCAGGTTATATCCTTTTGAAATTTTTGTTTCTTGTTGATTCCGCAAAAAAAAAAATTCCTTGTATCCAATTTCTTCTTCTCCTTGAATTTGCGGCATATAAAAAAAAAATTGTTATTTCATTCTGTTATTGTTCAAAATATATCAGTAGCATCAAAAACAAAAACAAAAAGAGAAAAGAGAAAGGCAAAAAAAAAAATCGTTCAAAAAAGATGTTATTGGATTCTGCCACAAGAGAAAATTGGATCAAATCAACTTGGAATTAGCTGAAATTTGATACAATAATTACTGGGTCCTAGTCACACCACATATCAACTTTGGGGTTAATTGGATATCGTTTGCTTTGGGTTTCAAATTCGGGTCTAATCAGGTCTGATTCATAACGTTTTTGCGTTAGTATATCAAACCTTATCATAAATTGCTCAAACCTTATATTCTATATATTTAGGTTGATATCGCACTATATCTGAAATTTTAATGCAATTGGACATCATTTACTTTAGGTTCCAGATTCCGACTTAACTCGTCGTAAACGAGTATGTTTTGCGTCAACTTTTAAAATTCAGATTCTTTCTGTTGTTTTCGTTTCTTGCAGTTTATTTTCATCATATCCAAGGTGTTGTTTCATTGTTTTTCGTATTTTGTTTCTGTTTTTTTATTCGAGTCTTCAATTTCGTTCATATTTCGGATAGACTCGCTTGCTACTTGCAAGATTATCATCGCAGTTTTGTTTTGCTTGTTTTCTAGTTTTTATTGCTTCTTGAGTCATATATTTGGATTGCGCTGCCAAGTGTTGGTTTCAGTTTCGCAAGAACCGCAAGAAGGTGAGACGAGAGGTGTGAGCGTGTGTGGATATTAAGAGTGTTTGAGCGAAACACGAGCGACGTGAGGATAATTGTTTTTACTACTAACCAATTTTTGCAGGTACTATCATGTCAGATCAAAACAACACACCACCCCATCCCGAGGGAGAACTTACGTTCCAAATGCAAGCCATGACGCAGATGATGGAGAGGATGAATTTTGTGATGGGAAATGTGTGTGACAGACTTGATAGGGTGGAGAAACGTGGTAACGAGGCTGGTACAAGCACCCAAAATGTGAGGAAGCTTGGGGCTGAACCAAAAGCAAACAATGGCAGTAAGGCCGAAAGGCCAAGGTGGGCTGATTATGAGGATTTTGAGGAGGATGTTGATGATATTGGTGATGGTGGTTTTGAGGATGAGGCCATAGGCCATCGGGAAGGTTTTCGGCAGCCTAGAAATTGAAGGGATTATGGGAATAGAACTAGGGGCCAATTCAGCCAAGGGGAAAATTTCTGTAGTGTTGGGGGACATGCTGATTTAGATGGTGATTTGGATGCTATCAAACTGAAAATACCTTCTTTTCAAGGTAAAAACGATCCCGAGGTATATTTGGAGTGGGAGAAAATGGTGGATTGGATTTTTGATTGCCATAACTATTCGGAGGTGAAGAAAGTGAAATTAGAAGTCATCGAATTCACGGATTATGCACTGATTTGGTGGGATCAGAATGTTATTAGTAGAAGGAGGAGTGGAGAGAGGCCGGTAGCGTCGTGGGAGGAGATGAAAGTGTTGATGAGAAGGCGATTTGTGCCTAACCACTATTATAGAGATTTGTATCTAAAATTGCAGGGTTTGAATCAGGGTTCTAGGTCCGTGGATGAGTATTTCAAGGAGATGAAGATTGCCATGATTCGGGCCAATGTGATTGAGGATCTGGAAGCTACTATGGCTAGATTTCTAAATGGGCTGAATAGGGACATTGCGAATGTTGTAGAATTACAACATTGTGTGGAATTGGAGGACATGGTCCATATGGCAACGAAGGTGGAGAGGCAAATAAAGAGAAGGGGCAGTACACGTTTTCAGACCAATTAGGCTTCATCTTCCTTAACATGGAGGCCGAATTTGAAGAGAGAGGGGGCTGTCCAACCAAAGCCTTATGCAAAGGCCGAACCACCTAATGCCAAAAAGGATACTCATACGGATGGGAAAGGTAAATCTGAATCTCTACATACTCGTGATAGAGATATTAAATGCTTTAAGTGTTTAGGGAAGGGGCACATTGCATCTCAGTGTCCAAACTAAAGAGTTGTGCTTACAAGAGACAATGGGGAGGTTGAATCTGAAAGTGACAAATCTGAAAGTGAAGAGATGCCACCTTTGGTGGATTGTAGTTATGAGGAGATTGCATATCCTGTTGAGGGGGAGGCCTTGGTTATAAGGCATGCGCTGAACATGCAAATCAAAGAAGATGATGTATATTAGCAACGGGAAAATATATTTCACACTCGATGTCACATCCAAAACAAGGTATGTAGCATGATAATTGATGGAGGTAGTTGTGCTAATGTTGCTAGTGATACTCTTGTGAAGAAATTGAATCTGAGTTGTATTAAGCATCCTAAGCCTTATAGATTGCAATGGTTGAATGATTGTGGTGAAGTGACAGTTACTAAGCAGGTTTTGATTGCGTTTGCTATTGGGAAGTATTCCGATGAGATTTTATGTGATGTAGTCCCAATGCATGCTAGTCACTTACTTTTGGGGCGTCCATGGCAGTTTGATCGGAAAGCGATTCATGATGGGTTTAGAAATAGGTTCACTATTGTAAAGGATGGTAAAACCATCACTCTTGTACCTCTTTCTCCAAAACAAGTGTATGATGATCAAATGAAATTAAAAAAAGGAATGTGAGGATGGGAAGAGTGAAAATTCACGTGAGGACAATGGTGAGAGAAAACCATCAGATTCGCTAAACCTAAATCATTAATTAAACCGGTTGAGAGTGGAGGTAAAAACCGAGTGAAGAAAGTAAGCTTATGTGATGATAATAATGTGAAAAAATTAAAGAAACAACCTAATTTTTATGCAAAAGGATATGAAATCAGATCTGCATTTTTCACTAATAAGCCAATGATCTTACTTGTGTATAAGGAGGCTTATTTTAACACTAACGATCTTGATTCTGCTATTCCTAGTGTGGCTGTTTCTTTGATGCAGGAGTTTGATGATGTATTCCCTGAAGACATACCTAATGGATTACCACCATTAAGGGGGATTGAACATCAAATTGATCTTGTGCCCGGAACTTCAATTCCTAACCGTCCAGCCTATAGAAGCAACCCCGAGGAGATGAAGGAGCTACAAAGGCAAGTAGATGAGTTGATGATGAAGGGGTACATTCGTGAGAGTATGAGTCCCTGTGCTGTGCCAGTGCTACTTGTGCCTAAAAAGGATGGTACATGGAGGATGTGTGTCGATTGTCGTGCTGTCAATAACATAACGGTAAAGTATCGACAACCTATTCCTAGGCTTGATGACATGTTAGATGAGTTACATGGATCATGTATTTTCTCTAAGATTGACTTAAAAAGTGGATACCATCAAAGATGAAAGAGGGTGATGAGTGGAAAACTGCATTTAAGACTAAGCATGGTTTGTATGAATGATTAGTCATGCCGTTTGGACTTACAAATGCACCTAGCACGTTTATGCGTTTAATGAATCATGTATTGCGTATGTTTATAGGTAAGTTTGTTGTTGTGTATTTTGATGACATTTTGATCTATAGCAAGAACTTAAATGAGCATCTTGATCATTTGCATAATATACTTAGTGTGTTGCGTAGTGAGCAATTATATGCTAATCTTAAGAAGTGTACCTTTTGCATAGAAAAAATTGTGTTTCTTAGCTATGTTGTAACTGCGCAGGGTATCGAGATGGACGAGGAGAAAGTTAAGGCCATCCGGGATTGTCCTACACCAAAATTGGTAAGGATTGTGAAGGATTGTAGTTCTATTGCTGCACCTTTAATTGAAATTGTGAAAAAGTCTATTGGATTCAAATGGAATGATGAACAGGATGAGGCTTTTAATTTGTTGAAAGATAAACTTTGTTCGGCACCTGTTTTAGCTTTGCCAGACTTTACGAGAGCTTTTGAAGTTGAATGTGATGCATCAGGTATTGGTATAGGAGCTGTGTTAATGCAGGATAGGAGGCCCATTGCGTATTTCAGCGAAAAACTTAATGGGGCAGCCTTAAATTACCCTACATATAACAAGGAGCTCTATGCCTTGGTAAGAACTTTAGAGACGTGGCAACATTACCTGTGGCCCAAGGAGTTTGTGATACATTCTGATCATGAATCATTGAAGCACTTGAAAGGGCAAGGTAAGTTGAGTAGGAGACATGCCAAATGGGTTGGATTTATGGAAACCTTTCCGTATGTGATCAAGTATAAGCAAGGGAAAGAAAACATTGTGGCTGATGCACTTTCGTGCAGGTATGTTCTTTTATCTACTTTGAATGCTAGATTTCTAGGATTTAAACACATAAAGAATTGTACAAAGATGATAGTGATTTTGCTAATGTTTACGATGCTTGCGAAACTTTGGCTTTTGGAAAGTTTTATAGACTTGATGGATATTTGTTTAAAGAGAATCGTTTGTGTGTTCCATTAAGTTCTATGCGTGAATTGCTTGTACGTGAAGCACATGGAGGCGGGTTGATGGGGCATTTTGGTGTTGTTAAGACTTTGGATGTGTTGTATGAGCATTTTTATTGGCCTAAAATGAAAAAAAGATGTGCAACGAATATGTGATAAATGCATAACGTGTAGAAAAGCAAAGTCTAGGACTCAACCACATGGCTTGTATACCCCTTTGCCTGTACCGAAAGAACCATGGGTAGACATTTCGATGGACTTCGTCTTAGGTTTACCTAGGTCAAAATGGGGTAGGGATTCCATCTTTATAGTTGTTGATAGGTTTTCAAAGATGGCACACTTCATTCCATGTCATAAAACTGATGATGCAACTAACATTGCTGATTTGTTCTTTAGGGAGATAGTACGGCTTCACGGGGTCCCTAAGAGCATTGTTTCTGATAGAGATGTTAAGTTCCTTAGCTATTTTTGGAATGTGTTATGGGGCAAATTGGGTACTAAACTGTTGTTTTCAACTACTTGTCACCCCTAAACAGATGGACAAACCGAAGTAGTTAATAGGACCTTCACACAACTTCTGCGTGCTGTCATTCAAAAGAACTTAAAGAATTGGGAAGATTGTTTGCCATTTATAGAGTTTGCATATAATCGTAGTGTGCACTCTACTACTGAATTTTCACCATTTGAAATTGTGTATGGATTTAACCCTTTAACTCCAATGGATTTGATTTCTTTGCCAATTGATGAAAGGGTTAGTCTGGATGGTAATCCTAAAGCACAGGTGGTGAAAACACTTCATGAGAGTGTGCGGCAACAGATTGAAAAGAGGAATCGTGTGTATGCGACCAAAGCCAATAAGGGGCGCAAACATGTTGTCTTTCAGCCTGGCGATTGGGTTTGGGTGCATATGCGCAAGGAGAGATTTTCGACCCATAGGAAATCAAAGCTACAACCACGAGGAGATGGGCCATTTCAGATCCTTGAGAGGATCAATGACAATGCTTATAAAGTTGATTTGCCAGGTGAGTATGGTGTTAGTGCTACCTTTAATGTTTCTGATCTTACTCTGTTTGATATAGGTGATGATTCGAGGTCGAATCCTTTTGAAGAGAGAGGGGATGATGCGGATCAGCCCAACACCAAGCGTAATCATGCCAACGACCCATTGGAGGTGCCAATTGGGGCAATCACAAGAGCTAGGGCAAAGAAGCTTAAAGAAGCATTGAATGGGCTTGTTAAGAACTTATGGAGCAAAATGGACCTAGAGGGGCTTGGAACATTTAAGGAGCATGAAGGGCAGCCTTTAATTCATCTAGTTCAGGTCCAAGAAGAGCTCAATTTGTGTGGAACAAGGGGTTGATGTGTCCGGCCCAATACCAGCCTTGTTAGGCTTGTTTTCCTAATGCTACAAGGATAAAAAGTCAGCAATTTATGCTCCTAATTAAGTAAGGAAGTTGGCCATATCTTATTCCTAAAGAGAGGAGGACTATTTAATGCTTTTCCTAACTTAGGAAGGAAAGTAATTAAATCAGCAACAAAGGAGGAAATTTGTTTTCTTATTTGTCCAAGTTAAACAAGGAAATACAAGCTAATCAAGGACATCAAGGGGGGCAGCAACATAAATTTTCCAATCAGATTTCTCCTAGTTTATTTGGGACTTCTTAAGGGTGAAAAATCTGATTCTAGCATATTTAGCATAATAATTTTCGGAATTTTATTATTTTTATTATTTTCTTCTTAGTTTTTGGGTTATTATTACTTATTTGGGTCAATTGTAAGTGGGCTTCATATAAGTCCACCTAAGGGGGGTCCATTAGGGTTTTCTTAAGTCTAGAGTCAGTATAAATAAAGGCATAACCAAACATGTAAGGTTACGCAATTTTCAGATCAATAAACTTTTTTGCTGCACTTATTGTGTGTTGGTGGGATAATCTCCCTTCCTTGGTTCTCTAAAGAACTGAAAACGACTTATCGAAGAACAACTGTCTTCGTGGCGTCATCCTTATACTTCTCGTTCGCGAATCAATATTCGTTGGGTGGGGGTCTTCGTTTCCAATAGCGCTGGTGCCTAGGTACAAGTTATCTTTGTGTCACACTCCTACCAAACCTGATTTACTTGGCTTTTCGGGAATTGGTGTCTTTGTGTGTGGGTTGCGTGACCATGTGATCACAAGGTTTGATAGGAGTGTGATACAAAGATAACTTGTACCTAGGCACCAGCACTATTGAAAACGAAGACCCCTGATACCAAATGATGTGATCCTTGTGATCACATGGTCACGCAAAGACACCAATTCCTGGAAAGCCAAGTAAATCTGGTTTGATAGGAGTGTGACACAAAGATAACTTGTACCTAGGCACCAGCACTATTGGAAACGGAGACCCCCACCCAACGAATATTGATTCGCGAACGAGAAGTATAAGGATGATTCCACGAAGATAGTTGTTCTTCGATAAGTTGTTTTTCAGTTCTTTAGAGAACCATGGAAGGGAGATTATCTCACCAACATATACACACAAAGTGCGGCAAATAAAAAGTTTTATTAATCTGAATTGTCCAACCTTACATGTCTGCTACCCTTATTTATAGTGACTCCAAACTAAAATAAACCCTAATGGACCCCTAATGTGGACTTATATGATGCCGACTTATATTTAAACCCAAATAATTTAAATAAACCCTAAACTAAGAAGAAAATAATAATAACAATAATAAATCCAAATTTAATAGGATCAGATTTGTTGCCCTTTAGAAGTCCCATATAAGCTAAGAGAATTAAATCTAAAGGTAGAATTAATTCTGAAATCTTCTTTCTTTTTTTTGTAGCTAGGATGAATCCTGAATCCTTGTAAGAAAAGGATTCTAAAACATTTATGAATTCTTACCACATTTGAAAACTATGTTGCAACCCATTGAAGATCTTTGTAGAAATAGGAGATTCCCAAAATAAGCTGCCACATCCTTTTAGGAAAAGAATCCTAGCCAAATAGGAAGTCTACAAGTCAAAAGGAAATAAATAACAAAATTCATACAGCCTCTGTTGACCCGTGTTTTGATGCCTTCTCGAACTCCGATTCACTTGACATTCTAACCCAACATAGGACAATATGTCAGAAGACTCCATGTAAACTTTCAGCCCAATCCAATGATCGGATTGAGAATTATGACTGTTGCTATAAAACTGGATAGATGCACTTTTTACGTCAAAATCCGAATTTGACCTTTCCTGGATCGTATCACTATCTATTCAAATTCTGATGTTAGCAATGACGTTTTGTTCAGACAAGAAGATAAGGATTGTCACCAAATTAAGATGTGGCCACCCACTCAACAATTAGTCATCAAATCAATAGTTCTGATTTTGGCCTATAAAAGGAGGCATTTTCCATGCATTTATGCATCTTGGTTTTCAAATCAAGATCATATTCTTGCTCTCTCTCTCTCTATATTTTTGTAATTTTGTAATGCTTAAGTTTTGTTTATATTAATCTCTTGTTTATGCTTTTCATTTCCTTTCCTTTACTTAGTTAACTTATATCTGATTTATGTTCTTATCTTGTTCATTTATGTTTCTCTCTTTCATTATGTTTAGCTAAGTTTATTACGTCAAAGTGAAAAGGTTACACTAATGGTATAAGAATAAGTATAGTATAAACTCAACATGGACTTTAATGTTTGATACTAACATGTTTTGTATTTGTTATCTTGTTCACTTTTAATACTTTTCTTGTTAAATGGTTAATCTAGATTTATGTTGTATAACCCTTGGTACAACAAATACTTGGCACTTTTATAGCCCAACCGTATGGTATAATCGACACTTGTGATATGAAATGAACTTGATTTGTTGTTAACATAAGTTATAATCATGAATGCCTGACAACATTTACAAGTATTAGCATTATTTGAATAAGATAACTAATGTAATCATGTTAACAATTTATAATCTGATTGGAACCTCCTTTGTGTGTGGTTTCCAGTTGAGTAATAAAAAGAGTTTATACTATATGTGTTCAAAATACCATTAGTGGATCCTCTAACCTTGACAATTATTTAATCCTTATTTAATCCTTATATCAATATCACATCTCAAAGCTCTCTTCAACTCCTTTTCTGTTATTATCTATTTTTTTATTTGTAGTTTATACAGTTAACCTCCCTGTGGTTCGACCTCGGTCTTACCGGGTTTTTTATTATTTCGACACTCCTACACTTGGGAGAAGACATCAACTCTTTAGTCGTGTCAATTACCACCATTGAGGGGGATAGAGCATCAAATTGATTTCCTACCCCGGAGCTTCAAATCCTAACTGACCATCCTATATAAGCAATACCGTGGAGACGAAGGAGCTTCAAAGGCAAGTTGATAAGCTGATTGAAAAGGGATACATTCGTGAGTATGAGCCTGTGTGCTTAACACACTTCGTGTCGGTAATCGGCGAACTTGTTCCCTCACATCATCAAGATACAATCCATACATCAAACAATCAACATTTCTTTTAAAAGTGAATCTTACATAAACACATAATATAATGTTTGCATGATTAGAAGTTCACATTAAAAATATACCTGCATAAGCATGAGTTTGCATTCCTATTGTACTAATAATCATCATGAATTTTAAACAAAAAGGATCTAATAATAGTTATACATTCAGTATATTGATTCATATAAAATACATCATAATTTAGAATGCAACTACATGATTCCTTTCAAAAGTAGGTTCCCGTGTATTGGGATTCCTAGACACCTCGTTGGTGTGATGTCCCTGCTGTAGTACAAAGCATTTATAAGAGTGCAATTACTTAATAATAATAATGATAATAAACGGTCTGGCAGTTCAATGAAGCATTAACATTATCTCATTTTTGAAGCGTGAGATTTATAGTTCCTTCATGTACTTGGTATAAACAACTTGTAGTGCATATAGATACATCAATTCTTGCAATCAACCATAATCTTAAATACAGCTATCCTCTTAAGGCAACACTTGCCGAGGTTCACCATTCACTCACCCCGCCCATCCACTTCGGATTCTATTAGCCAAAGCTAATCAATCGTTTGTCCCGGTCATCCATTTCGATGCCATTAGCCGAAGCTAATCATTCATTTGCCATTAGCTGAAGCTAATCATTCCTTTTTCCCAAACATCCATTCGGATGCCATTAGCAGAAGCTAATCATTCCTTTTTCCCAGATATCCATTCGGATGCCATTAGCAGAAGCTAATCATTCATTTGTCATTAGTCGAAGCTAATCATTCAATTGTCCTGGTCATCCATTTGGATGCCATTCGCCAAAGCTAATCAATCGTTTGTCCCACTCATCCATTAAGATGCCATTAGCCGAAGCTAATCATCCATTTATCCCGGTCATTCATTTGGATACCATTAGCCGAAGCTAATCATTCCTTTGTTGACATCCATTTAGATGCCATTAGCCGAAGCTAATCATTCATTTGTCCCCTGTCATCAATTTGGATGCCATTTGCTGAAGCTAATCATTCGTTTGTCCCAGTAATTCATTTGGATGCCATTAGCCGAAGCTAATCAATCATATGTCAACATTTAAGCATTTGGCAATCTAATATCTGAACTAACACAATACGATAACATTCATGATAAAGTATTTCACTATTCAATGTTATTAAAAGGATGGTGAAAGTCACCTACCTGCAATAGAACCTCTACTCGTGTCCCCGTGCTGCTGCTGTTGCACCACGTTTGTGGTCCCTTCTGCAAAATCACAGGTTTATCTCAAAAATTTTCCTCACTCAAGGATATGTTTTATAATAACCTTATCAACAACCAATAAGTCTTTCTTTCATTCATTTCTTTATATTTTATGTTTTCATTATACCCATTAAGGTCTAACCATAGTTATCATTCTTTTCTTTATATTTGAATTGTTACTGTTTAAATCTCAAATTGTTACTGTCTAGACATTGGACTATTACTGTCCAACTGTTACTGTCCGACCTCTAATCTAGAGTTATAAAACTCCGTTTCAAGCCAGATTGGTCTCGTTGGAAAGCTAAGACACGAGGCTACAAGTTCTTTGAAGGAAGGAAAATCTAGTTCTGCCTCTAAGACAATAAAAATTGCTCATCAACCAATATTGGACTGTTACTGTCCAACCGTTATTATCTTGACATTGAATTGTTACTGTCCGACCTCTCGTTAGATTTGTAACTATATCTAGATTTATAGAACTCCGTTTTAAGCTAGATTGGTCTCGTTGGAAAGCTAAGACACGAGGCTACAAGTTCTCTTAAGGAAGGAGAACCCAGTTCTGCCTCTAAGACAGTCAAAATTGCTCATCAACAAACATTGGACTGTTACTGTCTTGACATTGAAATGTTACTGTCCGACCTCTCGTCATATTTTTAACTATATCTAGAGTTATAGAACTTCATTTCAAGCCAGATTAGTCTCGTTGCAAAGCTAAGACACGAGGCTACAAGTTCTCTGCAGGAAGGAGAACCCAATTTTACCTCTAAGACAGTCAAAATTGCTCATCAACAAACATTGGACTGTTACAGTCTTGACATTAAACTGTTACTGTCCGACCTCTCCTCAGATTTTTAACTATATCTAGAGTTATAGAACTCCGTTTCAAGCCAGATTGGTCTCGTTGGAAAGCTAAGACACAAGGCTAGAAGTTCTTTGTAGGAAGGAGAACCCAGTTCTGACTCTAAGACAGTCAAAATTGCTCATCAACAAACATTGGACTGTTACTGTCCAACCGTTACTGTCTTGACATTAAACTGTTACTGTCCGACCTCTCCTCAGATTTTTAACTATATCTAGAGTTATAGAACTCTGTTTCAAGCCAGATTGGTCTCGTTGGAAAGCTAAGACACGAGGCTACAAGTTCTCTGCAGGAAGGAGAACCCAGTTCTGCCTATAAGACAGTCAAAATTGCTCATCAACAAACATTGAACTGTTAATGTCCAACCGTTACTGTCTTGACCTTAAACTATTACTGTCCGACCTCTCCTAAGATGTTTAACTATATCTAGAGTTATAAAACTCCGTTTCAAGCTAGATTTGTCTTGATGGAAAGCTAAGACACGAGGCTACAAGTTCTTTGGGAAAGGAGAACCCAGTTCTACCTCTAAGACAATCAAAATTGCTCATCAACAAACATTGGACAATTACTGTCCAATCGTTACTGTCTTGACATTGAACTGTTACTGTCTGACCTCTCCTCAGATTTTTAACTATATCTAGAGTTATAGAACTCCGTTTCAAGCAAGACCAATTGCCTTAGTTAGCTAACATCCAATACTACAATTATTATGCAGAAACTTGATCCTAATTCCCTCATCCTTCTACTCAAATTATCTCTAAAAGTCAGGAGATGAATCTGTCCAGATTCATCAACCTTTCCTTTTACACACAACATCCACAATTTTCTCCATGCAAAAGGCACACTTTTTAAGATTAACATACAATTTTTCACTACGCAAATAATCAAGATGCTCAGTTAAGTTCTTGCTATAGATCAGAATGTCATCAAAATACACAACCATAAACTTACATATGAATGCACGCAACATATGATTCATTAAATGCATAAACGTACTAAGTGCATTGGTAAGTCCAAACGGCATTACTAATCATTCATACAAACCATGCTTCGTCTTAAATATTATTTTCCACTCATCATTGTTTTTCATCCTAATCAGAAGGTACCCACTTTTCAAGTCATTTTTAGAGAAAATATAGGATCCATTTAACTCATCTAACATGTTATCAAGTTTAGGAATGGGGTGTCTATACTTTATCGTTATGTTATTGATGACTCGACAATAAACACACATCCTCCATGTTCCATCCTTCTTAGGCAAAGGTAGCCCAGGTGCAGCACACAGGCTCACACTCTCATGATTGTACCCCTTTTCCATCAGCTCTTCAACTTGCCTTTGAAGCTCCTTTGTCTCATCGGGATTGCTTCTATAGGCTGGTCAGTTAGGAATTGAAGCTCCGGGTACGAAATTAATCTGATGCTCTATCCCCCTCAATGGTGGTAATCTACTAGGAGTATCGTCGGGGAACACTTCATCAAACTCCTACAACAAAGAAATAGCAACACTAGGCACAATATGATCAAGATCATTAGTATTAAAGTAAGCCTCTTTGTACACAAGTAAAATCATTGGCTTGTTAGTGAAAAATGCAGATCTGACCTTACCCTCTTTAGCATAAAAAATTGGGTTGTTTCTTTAGTTTTTCCACACAATTCTTATCACCCTTCCTGACTTTCTTCACTCCTCTTGTCTTACCTCCACTCTCGGCCAGATTTGGGTGTTTTTGAGTAGTGGTCGAATGGCCTGATTTGTTTGGAGTGTTGGCCACATATTTGTTTGTGTTTGGATGGGTGGCAAAATGGGTTGTAGTGGTGTTTTGGGTTCTGACCGAATCTGATGGTCTTCTCTCCCCTTGTTCCTCACCTTGATTTTCTTTCCCCATCACCTCATGCTCATTTTTTAGCTTTATTTGATCATCATACACCTGTTTGGGTGTAAGAGGTACAAGAGTGATGGTTTTACCATATTTTACAATGATATACCTATTTTTAACCACATCATGAATTGCCTTCCTATCATATTTTCATGGTCTCCCCAACAAGATGTGACTTGCTTGCATTGGTACCATGTTGCATAGAACTTTATCAATATATTTTCCAATCGAAAATGGAACCATAACCTATTTAATAACTTGCATTTCACCACTATCATTTAGCCAGTGCAATCTATATGGTTTAAATAGTACACAAATTCAGTTTATGAGTGGTACTACAAACATTAACACAACTTCCACTATCTATAATTAAACTGCACGTCTTGCTTTGTACATAGAAACGTGTGTGGAAGATGTTCTCCTTTTGTTGATTAGTTTCATCTTCCTTGACCTGAACCTGAAGTGTTCGCCTTAGAACCAAGGACTCCTCAACCGGTAATGCTAACTAATCCCCATCACTATCCTCCAATGGAGGCAGCCTTAACAATTAGATGTGTCACTTTCAGATTCAATATCACCATTATCTCTAATCATAATGATTCTCTTGTTTGGACATTCTGAAGCATAATGTCCATGTCCCTGACACCTGAAACATTTAACATCTCGAGTACATTTAGGTTGAGTTTTAGATTTACCTTTGGCACTAGTAGGGACATCAACTTTAGCCTTTGGTGGTTTGACTTTGGAAGGAATAAAAGACCTCGGCTACACAATACCCTCTCTCTATTCGGCTTCCAAGATGATGAAGAATCCGAATTAAACACTGGACAAAGATCCCTTCCTAAGTTGTCTCCACCTTCGTAGCCATGTGAACCATGTCCTCTAGCTCCACATGGTGTTGTAGCTCAACAACATCGACAATGTCCCGATTTAACCAATTAAGAAATCTAGCCATGGTGTTTTCTCTATCCTTAACAACATTGGACCGAGTCATTGCTATCTCCATCTCTTTATGATATTCATCTACTGTCTTATAACCTTGATTCAACCTTGAGCTTCAGATATAAGTCTCTATAATAGTGGTTTGGCATAAATTTTCTCCTTATTAAGACTTTCATCTCCCCCAAGTCTGAACGGGTCGCTTCCTATTCCTCCTTCTACTGATTACAATCTGATCCCACCAAATCAATATATACTCTATAAACTCAATTATCACCAATTTCACCTTCTTTTGTTTAGAAAAGTTATGGCAATAAAAAATCCAATATATCGTTTTCTCCCACTCCAAATAAATCTCGGGATCTTTTTACCTCGAAAGTTAGGAATTTTGAATTTAATAGTGTCCAAGTCCCCATCCACATCGTCATAATTCCCCATGCCCTAGAAATTCACATTCCTCCTAGCCATGTTCGGTCCAGACCTGATTCCCTGGCCAGTAGATGCATAATCATAGTCATCTTCACTCGCATTTGCGTTTTCATCAACAAACTCTTCATAATCAGATCTGACATTCCGTACGGCCATACTGATGTGCCGTGAATGATTCAAAAATTAGCAACAATGAATCTGACAAAAATGGATGAAGGATGGGTCTGGTTGGTTGTCTTTCTTTTGGTGTTTAGGCTGGATTATAGTGATTTTAAGGTAAATAAAATGAAGAATAAACTAGAATGATACTTTGATAAGTCGATCTGGATGCCACAAAGATTAATCTAGGATTTTGACACCACACTATTTGTGATTGAAGAGTGATAAGTCAGGTATGATTCTTCACAAAATCAATTTGGAAGAACAACTCTTAATTCTTTGAATTAAGTTTCAAATCTTGGCCAAAAGTGTTTATTATATATTCTGATACTATATTTATAATTGGAAAATCCCTCCATAGTTAGGAAAATTTAACATGACAGAAGTCAAGCCCAAAATTAGACTTTGACAAAGTAACTAGACAAATTTAACTAGCACATGTTTTCTGACCTTAATTGAAACATAAACATACCAAATTTAAAACGACTATAACTTCTTTTAAAAAAGTCCAATGCAATCATGGTTGGACAATCTAGAAAGATCTCGTTTTGAAATTGAAATCCACCTAGATTAGTCTTGTCTTCACATGCAATGGATGACTTCAAAATAGGGTTCAAATTCATCTACGATTGTGACCAAAAATAGCACCAATTTCTTCACTTATTTGCATTATTAATCCAAACTCAAGTAGCCCAACATCAAAAGAACCATCAAGGGCTTTTCCCATGTCCAAGTTTCAATTATAGGCAAAATAAGAACCTTTGAACCAATTCCGAATATATTGCTAGCTTTTAACTCCGAAGCAGTTTCAATCATTCCAATTTGACTCGTTAAGGCCCTTTGCAGTTATTTCGCTCTTGCTCTTGTTATTGGGCCATTTGAATCTTCTTGTAGATTAGGTTCAGCTTTATGAGATGGATTATAATCCCCATTATGCACATCACATACAGACCGTATTTCCTCAGTGAGCAGCCCCACTATTAATTTGCTTTATCGAATTCACCTCATCTTTCAGATCCTTGTATGTCCTACACAACACAACAGCTCGAGTTATTGCCTATGGCTTGCAATTGGAAAGCTACATCAACATTTTGTGTTGTTGATTCATTGTTTTTAGACATTCTTTGAATCTACAAAATTTGATTAGTGGCACAAAATATATCCTCACACCTCATGTATCACACAAAAAAATCAAGATTTTTCACTCTAATAAGTTCACTATTCCTTTTACATCACAACTTGCTTTTCACTCTAATAAGTTCACTATTCCTTTTACATCACAACTTGCTTTCTTTTTTAGGAACTGAAATCAACAAATCAAAGTCAATAGCTTTCACAGCGCACTCTAATTACAATTTTCAGACTCATGAATCAATAATATACTGAAAACAAAGCAAAACAAAACTACTATTACGATTTTGTGAGTAGCAATGCAAGTTTGTACAAATTATGGACGAAACGAAGACACAAAATAAAATAGAAGTGAATATTAGCGAAAACAATTACTTGACTCGTAGATAATCCAAATATAATAGAAACAAAAAAAATTTGGACAAAACCAAACAGGATCACGTTTTGAAACTTGACGCAAATTTGTTATGCAATTTTTACATAACAGAATTGAAACCCAGAGCAAACGATCTTGAAACTAGCAATGTAAATTCGTACGAATTGTGAGTGATGAAAAATGACTAAAAAAACAGTCAAATATCCCAAATATGATGATAATATACTGGCAGGAACAAAATCAACAGGAAAAAAAAAAACAAGTCTTGAAAGATAACTCAAAATAGACCCGTTACAACAAGACAAAACCCGATTCTGAAACCTAAAGAAACAATATCCAAATGACCTCGAATATAATATATAGTGTCGCACCCTCACGGCGGAGTGCGGCGATCCTCAATTGATTTCGGGTTCTTTTTGTTTTGTTTAAAAGGGAGTCGCCACCTAGTATTATAGTCACTGGGAAACCTAACTGGTCTTTCAAAGATTCTAAGGCAAGGGACTGGTTGCGTAAAGGGAAGGTATTAGCACCCCTAGTACGCCCTACCTAAGGTAAGCTGCTTGGTGTTTGGTTTGCCTTATAATTGCTATGGTGTTGGTGTTTTCTAATCCCATCTGTTTTTCTAGGTTTGATTCTAACTAAATTTGTTAAGTTAGAAATTCAAGGAGATTCTATGTGCTTTAAAAGCTTATTTTTCCCTTGGTATTTCAAGAGTTTCCGAATCGTAAATCGCAAGGAGGAGGGACAAAAATTTAGAAATCTAGGGTGCTTTAAAAGCCTTTTTTTTTGCCTTAGTGTTTTATACTCTCACGGCTCGTAAATCGTGGATTAAAAAAATTGAAATGTCCTTGATTATAATCAAGCTTCTTTCAAGGATGTGTGTAGATTTATTATTCCTACAAAATTATTTTGGATATTTACCGCTCAAGGTTCTTTATCCAAATATTAACAGTGAATAATAACAAATTGTTCCCAATAATATTTGGATATTCGTCCTTTAAGGATTTCTTTATCCAAACATTAGCGGTGAATAATAGATGAATCCTTCCCAAAATAATATTTTTTTATTTTTTGGAATATTGGCCAATACCCTTTGGAGTTTTATAAACATGTTGTAAAATCCAGAAATGCAAAAAAACAAATTTTTTTGTGTTAAGAAATCCATGCGAAAACACAATTTCAAAACATGTTAGGTTATTGGCCGTATGCAACACACAAGAAAACAAATTTTGATATATATGTATATTTACCGTAGTTGCATCGAAAACCTGGTATTCTAAATACTAGATTTCTATTTTTACAATACAAAAAAACACAAAAAAAATAAATACACATGACTTGCCCAGTTACTGTTCAAGTGAATTAAATTTCACTTGAACAGTAACAAATGCACCTAAGAATGCATGCAAAAGCTAGGAATAAAAGACAGCTTACCTGGTCTACTAGCGATGCCTTTTTTTTTTCAGTCCTCCGTTGTGTGCGTTTGTCTGGCGTTCTCCTGTGTTGCTTGCCTCTTTCTCTTTTCTTTTCCCTGTTTTCTTCTCTTCTCTTTCCCTTCTTCTCTGTTCTGCTTTCCTTTTCTTGAAAGATGGCGCTGAGATGGATGAATGCGACAGGTGTTGAAGCTTCTGCACTCAGCCAATGGTTGCTGTTTTTGGGGACAACGAAAGCGATGGCCACGCCGGTTTTGGCCTCTTTTCCTTGCTTCTCCCTGTTTTCTTCTCTTCTCTTTCCCTCCTTCCATGTTCTGCTTTCTTTTTCCCTTTTTTTCTTTTCACAGTAATGAACATAACCTCCTTTGTTCTCTGTGTTTTTTACTCCCTGCCTCTCTTGCGTTTTTCTCTTCTGTCTTTGGCTGTTTTTTCTGCTCTTTTCTCTCCATTTTCTCTCCTTTTTGTGCTCTCTTTTTTTTTTCCCATTAGGTCATTAGAAGGGCTTATATTTAGGAAAGATTCAATGCATTAATTCTAGGATGCAAATCCCTGCTGATTTGCAGTAAAAAAAATGCAAAAAGGAAACTTAAATATTCTAATTTTGATATGGATGGTGTGGTTCTTTCTTAGAGGATGGTGTGGCTTCTTTCTTTCCTTCCATAGGGCCAGCTGCTCCCTTTGAAATGAGGCAATAAAAACATGGTTGCAGCTCCAAAAATCAGGCGTGACAATAAATGAAAAACAGCTGGAATTTGCAGAGAAAAAAAAGAAAGAAATCAAATGGAGGGTGCAGTAGCAAAGTCTTATTTTCCTTATTTGATGTGGTAAAAATCCTGTCATTTATGATGATCCAGCCCCCTCTTTAACTTTCAATATCCTTCTTCAATTCAATCCCTCATTTTAGCACTTTTCGATTCAGTCCTTAGTAAAAAAAAAAATCCTTTAAATCAATCCCGCGAACTTCGGCAAAAAATCCTTCTTGCGGCAGGAATCCCTGCTTTCACATTAGATATTCAATGGGAATATCTTGAGCTTCTGATATCAAAATCAAGCAATTTAAAAGCCCAAATTTATCCATGCGTCTAGGACTACAACTTTGATGAAGGAGTCGAAGGGAGATAAAATCGTTTTAAAGAACAGAATCTGGCAGTAATCTAGTTGATCAAAAAAGGTCTCCTAATCTGATTTAGAAACTGACTATGCCGAGAATCCCGATATGACTGAGAGTATGACCTAAGAACAAATCATCACAATTTGTGACGGAAATAGAGTTTTTAGTGCAAAAACCGGGTCGGGATCCTTCTCGCGGCAGGAATCCCTGCTTTCACACTAGATATTCAAACGGGAATATCTTGAGCTTCTGTTATCGAAATCAAGCGATTCAAAAGCCCAAATTCATCTACGCGTCTAAGACTACAACTTTGATGAAGGAGTTGAATTGAGATAAAATCGTTTTAAAGAATAAAATCTGGCAGTAGTCTCGTTGGTCAAAAAGGTTCTTGATTTGACAATGTCGAGCATCCAAATCTGACTAAGAGTTTGCCCTAAGATCAGTAATCCCTAGGACCCAATAAAGGTGTAGGTCAATTTTTCAACATGTCATGAGTGACAGAATATAGTTAGGATGGTCAGATATCGTATGAAACCAAGCAGAATCAGAGCCTAATTTGGAACAAAAAATTACGATAGCAGCAGAATCAATTTTTTTTAGTGCAAAATTTAAGGGATTTATCCAACCTTAAAAAACAAGATAACGAAGGAACGAAAGCATTATGAAGACCCCTAGTCAGTCTAAGAAAACCTGATGATTTTGGCAGCAAAGGGGAAGGATAAAGAGAGCTGAAAATAGCTTAAACATGGTTTTGAAAAAAATATTTCTTTCTCTACTTTTGTCAATCCTCCAGCAAACATGAGTTAAACTCCTACACTCGGTTCAAAAGAGGTATGCACCGTCTCCAGCACGTGGGGTCCAAAAATGAATAACAACATATAGTATTCGGATACCAAGAGAAAAACAAATCTCAGTTTGTAGGTCGTTCTATTATGTCTAAGTACCCAAACCCCTTGTATGATTAGTTTGCGACAAAATTGAACCTCCAATTAAAACCTCAAGAAACCGATATCCAAATAATCCCAAATTTAATATATGGTGCGATCTCACCCCTAATACACATAATATGAAGTTTCAATTGATTCTAAGCTGGTTTGCTTATGGTTCACTAAGAGTAGTGTTTATGGGGCAAAATTGAATCTCGAATTACAACCTCAAGCAAATGATATCAAAATAAACCCAAATATAATATGTGGTGTTATAGCACACCTAGTAGATATAATATGGAGTTACAATTAGTTCTGAGGTGGTTTGTTTATGGTTCCCTAAGAGTTGTGTTTCTATTTTAGAATTGAACCTCGAATTAAAAGCTTAAGCAAACGATATCAAAATACGCCCAAAATTAATATGGACCGATCTTACCCCCCCCCCAGTAGATAGAATTTGAAGTTTCAATTGATTCTCAGGTAGTTTTCTTTTGGTTCACTAAGAGTTGTGTTTCTGCAGCAGAATTAAATCATACTTCAAATTTCATCTAACCTCTCTCGTTTCTTTTCTTTTTTGTTTTTCATATATGGTACTAATATGATTAGAGACAGTAACAAGTTGGAATCTAACCCCCCCCCCTTTTTTTTTTTTTGCATAGATGACGCGGACACAAAGAACAAGAAGATAAACAACGCAAACACCGAAAAACTTAAAGGAACACTAAAAAACAAAAATAACCGAAGGATATGACCTTGTTTTGGAGCCTAGCTTTGATACCAATTGATGTGAACCTTATGATCACGTGGTCTCGCAACCCACAATCAAGATTGAGATCTGATCCTGGAAAGTTGAAATAGTCTGATAGGAGTGTGACATAATGGAAATCTACCCCAAGGCACCAACACTATTGGAATGAGTAGAATGATGCCACGAAGCCAGTTAATCTTTGATAAGTCAGCTTCAGTTCATTCAAGAACTGAAGAATGCAAGAATCACTCTCACACATTAAAACTGAAAAATTCAGAAGTAATATTCATCAAATGGCTGCTGAAATTTTGGTTATATGAGTTTAATACTTCTTGAAAAATTAACCCTAATGGATCCCTTATGTGGACTTATATGAGGTCCACTCAAAATTGACCCGAAAACGCTAAACTAAAAAGCCCATAACCTGATCCAAACAAGCCTTGGATCCCACCAACACACACACAATGCGGAAAACAAGAAGTTTTATTAATCTGAATTGTCTAACTTACATGTCTGGTTATGCCTTTATTTATACTAACTTTAGACTTAAATAAACCCTAATGAACCCCTCTTAGGTGGACATATATAAGGCCCACTTATAATTGACCCAAAGACTAAGAAGAAAATTAAAAAAATTAAAAAATTAATATCCTAAATATGCTAGAATCAGATTTATTACCATTAGAACGTCCCAAATAGACTAGGAAATCTAATCTGAAGGTAGAATTAATTCTGAAGTCTTCTTTCCTTGTTGTTGGCTCGGATGAATAAGGAATCTTTATAAGAAAAGGATTCTGAAACATTTATAAATACTTGCCACACTTGGAATCTATGTTGCAGCCCATTAAAGATCTTTGTAAAACTAGGAGATTCCCAAAACTGAAACATTTATAAATACTTGCAACACTTGGAAACTGTATTGCAGCTCATTAAAGATCTTTGTAAAACTAGGAGATTTCCAAAACTGAAACATTTATAAATACTTGCCAAGCTTGGAAATTATGTTGCAGCCCATTAAAGATCTTTGTAAAACTAAGAGATTCTCAAAACAAGCTGTCATATCCTTGTAGGAAAAGGATCCTTGCCAAATAAGATGTTCATAAGTCAAAAGGAAGTTAATAACAAAATTCACACAGCTTGTTCTGACCTATATTGCATATTCTTCCCAAACTCCGATTCATTTGAAACTTTACCCCAACATAGACCAAAAACTTCGACATCTTCATCTCAAAGTTCAGCTTGATCCAATGGTTAGATTTGAAGTTATGCTCAATAGCGTAAAACTGGACCATGAGAAATTTTACGCCAAAATCTAAATCTGACCTTACTTGGATCGTATCAGATAAGTTAATGAGGATCAACCCAACACTAAGTGTAATCATGCCAACGACCCATTGGAGGTGCCAATTAGGCCAATTACAAGAGCTAGGGCAAATAAGCTTAAAGAAGCATTGAATGAGCTTGTTCAGAACATATGGAGCAAGATGGACCTAGAGGAGCTTGAGACATTTAAGAAGCATGAAGGACAGCCTCTAATTCATCTAATTCAGGTCCAAAAAGAGCCCAGTTCATTTGAAACTAGGGGCTGATGTGTCCGGCCCCATACTAGCCTTGTTAGGCTTGTTTTTACCTAATGTTACAAGGATAGAAAGTCAGCAATTTATTCTCCTAATTAAGTAAGGAAATTGGGCAGATCTTGTTCCTAAAGAGAGGAGGATTATTTAGTGTTTTTCCTAACTTAGGAAGGAAAAGTCATTAAATCAGAATAAAGGAGGAAATTTGTTTTCTTATTTGTCTAAGTAAAATTTAGAAAATTAAGGACCTAAAAGGACTGGCAGCATAAATTTTCCAAATCAGATTTCTCCTAGTTTATTTGGAACTTCTTAAAGGTGACAAATCTAATTCTAGCATATTTAGGATATTAATTTTTAGATTTTATTGTTTTAATAATTTCTTCTTAGTCTTTGGATTATTATTACTTATTTGGGTCAATTGTAAGTGGGCGTCATATAAATTCACCTAAGGGGGGGTCCATTAGGGTTTATTTTAGTTTGGAGTCACTATAAATAAGGGCATAACTAGACATGTAACGGTATGCAATTTTCAGATCAATAAACTTCTTTTGCCGCACTTGTTGTGAGTGGGTAGGATAATCTCCCTTCTCTAAAGAACTAAAAACAACTTATCGAAAAACAACTGGCTTCGTGGCGTCATCCTTATACTTCTCGTTCGCAAATCAATATTTGTTGGGTGGGGGTTTTTCGTTTTCAATAGTGTTGGTGTCTAGGTACAAGTTATTTTTGTGTCACACTCCTATCATACCTGATTTACTTGGTTTTCTGAGAATTGGTGTCTTTGCATGTGAGTTGTGTGACCATGTGATCACGAGATTCGCATCATATGATGTACTAGGGCTTCCTCTTGATACTCCAATGGACCTTTCAATTCTGACTTGGTCGAAACCTTCAAAACCAATGCATTTAATGTCTCTTTCAATGCCTTTGTCTTGGACCGAATCATTGGACCATTTGGAACATGTAATGGGTCCTTCCTTGCTGGTGTTTCTGTGCTGGTCCACATCACATACTCATTAATATAACACAAATCAGACCCCATACAAGCTTCCAACAAGCCTACTTTGCTGTCCAATAACCAATCATCATGCACAAAGTAAGGTTTGCTAAAACTATCCCATTCTAAAAAACCTATCATGACCGAATAGAACACAAGCTAAAATCAAAGGAAAAACACAATCTTGGTTAAATGGCCTCCCCAAACCTAGGCATAAAATTGAAGGTCCTTCATGAGTGATTATGGTTGAGTAATATCATTTGGGGGCCAAAGTCATACGCAATAATACAACCCAAACCCAGGCATAAAATTGAAGTTCCTTCATGAGTGATTATGGTTGAGTAATATCATTTGGGGGCCAAAGTCATACAACCCAAATCAGACCTGATATAAGCTCCAAATAAGCTTACTTTGCTAACTAAATCAGACCCATACACGGCTGACCTGATTTGGCCAAATGAACCATCAAAGAGATTAGATTGAACTCGTCATCATGAACAAACCAAGGCTGGCTAAAACTATCCCCTGCCAAAAACTCATCATTGTCGAGTGGAACACAAGCTAAATCCCAAGGAAAAACATAATCTTGGCCGAATGGACTCCCGTCAAACCCAGGCACAATATTGAAGGCCCTTCATGAGAAATCCATGGATGAATCGTATCAATAACAACATGAAAAAGTTGTGATTAAGGTCTACTCACTACTTCAGTTAGTCAATCTATTGTAAAAAATAAGAGTTTAGTTCTCAACTTTCCCCACAAAGTTTCCTAAAAGTAACTAAGGAACTAACATCACGATCCAAAACTATACTCCTAGGAATGCCATGCAAACGTACAATCTCTCTAAAGAACAAGTCTATGATAAGTGATGCATCATTAGTCTTATGGCATGTAATGAAATGTGTCATCTTAGAAAACCTATCAACCACAAAAAAATAGTCTCTACCTTTTTTGACCTGGGTAATCTTAAAACAAAGTCCACAAATATATCCATCTAAGGTTCAGTACAAACAAGTAATAGTGTATACAATCCATGTGGTTGTACTCTAGATTTTGCCTTTCTTACATGCAATGTATTGTTCACATATTCGTTGCACATCCATTTTCATCTTTGACCAATAGAAATGTTATCCAATACATCCAAAGTTTTTGCAACCTCAAAATGACCCATCCAACCACCCCCATATGCTTCATGAACAAGCAATTCACGTAAAAAACTAGTAGGAACACACAATCGATTCTTTTTGAACAAGCAAGCATCCATCAAATAAAACTTATCAAAAGCTAAATGTCCATATGCATTATATATTTCAAAAAAGTCAGAATCATCAACATACAAGGCTTTCACATATCCAAACCTAGCAATCTAGTACTCATAGTGTTTAGAAGAAAACCCCTGCGAAAGAGCATCATCCACTATATTCTTTTGCCTTTTTTATACTTGATTACGTAAGGAAAAGTCTCAATGAATTCAACTCATTTTGCATGTATTCTATTGATGTGAATCTCCTAATCATGTGGTCACGCAACCCCTAACGAAGAAGATACTTCCCCAAGAAAGCTGAAAATCAGGTTTAAGAAGTGTGACACAATGGAAACCTATGTCAAGGCACCAACATTATTGAAATCAAATCAAATGATGCCACAAGTTTAGTTATACCTTGTTAAGTCATATTTGATGATGCGAACCTCGTGATCACGCAACCCACAATCAAGATTAAGATCTGATCCCGGAAAGCCGAAATAGGTCTGATAGGAGTGTGACACAATGGAAACCTGCCCCAAGGCCCCAACACTATTGGATTGAGTAGAATGACGCCATGAAGCCAGTTAATCTTTGATAAGTCAGATTCAGTTCGTTCAAGAACTGAAAAATGCAAGAATCACTCTCACACGTTAAAACTGAAAAATTCAGAAGTAATTATCATCAAAGCTCTTGAAATTTTGGCTTACATGAGTTAAATAGTTCTTGAAAAATTAACCCTAATGGACCCCTTATGTGAACTGATATGAGGTCCACTCAAAACTGACCCAAAACCCTAAACTGAGAAGCCCATAACTTAATCCAAACAAGCCTTGGATCCTAACTGAAAACAAAGTATTAATTAAGCCCAAACATGAAAGAAAATAATAAAAATTACTAACTTGTTATTAAATACCACCAGTCCTTCTTTCCTTGTGTAGCTAGGATTAATAAGGAATCCTTATAAGAAAAGGATTCTAAAACATTAATGAATCGTTGCCACACTTGGAGATTATATTGCAGCTCATTAAAGATCCTTGTGGAACTAGGAAATTCCCAAAACAAGCTCCCAGATCCTTGAAAGAAAATGATCCTTGCCAAATAGGAAGTCCACAAGTCAAAAGAAAGTAAATAACAGAATTCATATAGCCTATTCGGACCTATATTGCAAGTCCTTTCTGAACGCGGATTCTCCTTAAAATGTACCCTAACATAGAAAAACACATCTGGAATCTTCTGGAAAAGTTTCAGCTCGATCCAACGGTTGGATTTAAAGTTATGCTCAATAGCGTAAAACTGAACGGTAGAAAATTTTACGCCAAAATCCGAATCTGACCTTGCTTGGTTCGTATCACAAGGCTAAACCATATCATTTGAACTTTGTCCCAGTAAATATAAGGTGTTGCATCATGCAAAACACATTAACATTTGAGCCCACTTACAACAGACAAAACACTTATTTAATGCTTCAAATAACCGTAATGGATCAACATGTGTGGGCTGATTTGAGCCTACTTATAAAATTAACCCAAATAAGTAATGATACGATTCAGGCAAGGTCAAATTTAGATTTTGACGTAAAAAGTGCATCTATCCAGTTTTACGGCAATAATCATAATTCTCAATCCGACCGTGGGATTGGGTTGACGTTTTATTACTTGACAGTCATAATGATGCGAACCTCGTGATCACGTGGTCACGAAACCCACACTCAAAGACACCGATTCCTGGAAAACCAAGTAAATCAGGTTTGATAGGAGTGTGACACAAAGACAACTTTTACCTAGGCACCAGCACTATTGGAAACGAAGACCCCCACCCAACGAATATTGATTCGTGAACGAGAAGTATAAGGATGACGCCACGAAGACAATTGTTCTTCGATAAGTCGTTTTTTTAGTTCTTTAGAGAACCATGGAAAGGAGATTATCTCACCAACACACACACACAAAAAGTGCGGCAAACAAGAAGTTTTATTAATCTGAATTGTCTAACTTACATGTCTGGTTATGCCTTTATTTATACTAACTCTAGACTTAAATAGAACCTAATGGACCCCCCTTAGGTGGACTTATATTAAGCTCACTTACAATTGACCCAAATAAGTAATAATAACCCAAAGACTAAGAAGAAAATAATAAAATCCAAAAATTATCATCCTAAATAAGCTAGAATCAGATTTGTCACCATTAAGAAGTCCCAAATAGACTAGAAAATCTGATCTGAAGGTAGAATTTATTCTGAAATCTTCTTTCCTTTTTGTAGCTAGGATGAATAAGGAATCCTTGTAAGAAAGGATTCTGAAATAATTATGAATCCTTACCACACTTGGAAAATATGTTGCAGCCCATTAAAGATCTTTGTAGAATTAGTAGATTTCCAAAATAAGCTCCCACATCTTTTTAGAAAAAATCCCAGCTAAATAGGAAGTCCATAAGTCAAAAGAAAGTAAATAACAAAATTCATACAGCCTCTGTTAACCTGTATTGAGATGCCTTGCCAAACTCTGATTGACTTGAAATTTTATCCCAAAGTAGAAAATATGTCAGGAGACTCCATATAAAATGTCAGCCCGATGTAATGGTCGGATTGAGAATTATGACTGTTGCCGTAAAACTAGATAGATGCACTTTTTACGTCAAAATCCAAATTTGACCTTGCCTGAATCGTATCAAGTAATAATAGCAAGGACCCTGCTCCAAATAAGCCAATACTTGGACCAAGATAAAGGCATTGAATGCGTTGGTTTTGACCAAGTCAGATTTAAAAAGGTTCGTTGGAGTATCAAGATAAGGCCTTAGAACATCTTATCCAAGTATTAGGATTTATTATTTTGTTTTTCCTTGTTAGGCGATGAGAAAACACAACAAAGAAAACAAAAGAATCCTACTATAACTTAGAAACAACATGGGCAGCTACCATTTCCATTAGTTTTTAGGATTAATGAGCTGCATATAAGGCAAAAAAAAAGCCTTGAATCAGTTCTGTACTATTTTCTTTCCTTCTCTTCTTCTCACGGCAGAACATGGATTTAATATTATGGGTTTATTTTATTTTGTTAGCTATCCTAAGGCTTGTTTGAATTTATGGATTACAAGCTGATTTGGTGGGATCAGATTGTGATTGGTAGGAGGAGGAATGAAGAAAGGCCAATAACATTGTTGGAGGAGATGAAAGTGTTGACGAGGAGGCGATTTGTGCCCAACCATTATTATAAGTCAGTGGATGAGTATTACAAGGAAATGGAGATCACGATGATCTGGGCCACCGTAAGCTGACCCATTTTTTAATCGGCCGAGTAGGAAGATTGTGAATGTGGTTGAATTACAACATTACAAAAAGTTGGATGATATGGTCCATATGGCGATGAAGGTGAAAAGAAAAATAAAGAAAAAAGGAAGCATATGTTTTAAGACCAATTTGGCTTCATCTTCATCAGCATGGAGGCCAAATCAAAGGAGATAGGGGGCTGCCCAACCAAAGTGTAAAGACTTAGGATCTTCACCAATTCATGACACGATGTTTATTCATAACGAGTAAAAATAAGGTGATATTTTTTTGTATTGTCACATCCCATTGGCGCATAACATCTTAGGATCTTCACCAATTCATGACACGATGTTTATTCATAACGAGTAAAAAATAGGGTGATATTTTTTTGTATTGTCACATCCCATTGGCGCAAAACATAATATTATTTTAAATTCAGCAAGTAAAAATCATTAAGTGATGTAGCACATCACACATATAATTATAATATCTGATAGCATCATGGAAGAAGATACAAAGTCATTGCATTTACAGCATTATGTCTTCATACATACAAAATCCATCTTCATGCTTTCTGAAAGTCGACATTATAAGTTTTTACAAAAATATTGGTCGATTGTTCATAGCCTAATAGTTGTACAAAATGCTGCTAATCTTGTTATTACATGATTTATCCAAAATACGTAGGATGAAGTTCCTAAATGTCATGGCTATGCGATGTCCCTGTTACAAATTAAGTTCAATGTAAGTGATTAGTACTTAAAAGTGCATTTTTATCAAGGTTTTATATCATCATTTTGCACTTGAAGTATCAATAACTCCTTAACTAAAGCATGTTTTATAATAACATATCTAATTATATAAGATACCTTTAATTTATGGTAAATGTTCATCTTAAATGCAGGCCTATCACATAAATAAAAGAATTGATTGATGAGTTGAAGTACTGAAATTGAAAGGACAAAGAGATGGCCAAACTTAGAAAAGAGATGCTAGTGCAGTCCAAACTGGAACACTGTTTGGTAATTGGGTCATATCTGGAGCTGTAGATCTTGGATTTAGGTCCATTTTTTATATGGATAGAAATATAAGACATAGGCCTACAACTTTCATGTGGAGCCCAAGATTTAACAAGGCTGTTTTCAAGTCCAAATTGTAGCAACAAAGAGAAGTCCGAATCTGTCCTGCAGCCCAGACACTGTTCAGTGTTCAGCCCATATCTCGAGTTCTAGAAGTCCAAATGATCTCAAATTTTTACCCTGGAAAGATGAGACAATTTCCTAGAACTTTCATGTTGAAGTCTGTTCTTGGTGTTCAGATCAAGATCATGCTCTTGCTTTCTCTCTTTGTAAAAAGTGCTCACAAAGGAACACTTTTCTTTTTCTTTCTTTTTTTCTTTCACCTTTGGCTAGGATTCTTTTCCTAAAAAGGATGTGGCAGCTTATTTGGGAATCTCCTAATTCTCCAAAATCTTTAATGGGCCGCAACATAGTTTCCATGTGTGTTAAGGATTCATAAATGTTTCAAAATCCTTTTCTTACAAGGATTCCTTATTCATCCTATCTACCAAAAGGATAGAAGACTTCAGAATAAATGCTACATTCAGATTAGATTTCCTAGTCTATTTGGGACATCTTAATGGTGACAAATCTGATTCTAGCATATTTAGGATATTAATTTAGGATTTATTATTGTTACTATTATTTTCTTCTTAGTTTAGGGTTTATTTATATTATTTGGGTTTAATTGTAAATGGGCATCATATAATTCCACATAAGGGGTCTATTAGGGTTTATTTTAGTTTAGGGTTTTAGTATTATTGCTGCACCTTTAACTGAAATTGTGAAAAATTCTGTTGGATTCAAATAGAATGATGAACAGGATAAAGCTTTTAATTTGTTGAAAGATAAACGTTGTTTGGCGCTTGTTTTAGCTTTGCGATACTTTACGAGAGCTTTTAAAGTTGAATGTGATGCGTCAGGTATTGGTATAGGAGGTGTGTTGATGCAGGATAGGATGCCCATTGCGTATTTCAGTGAAAAACTTAATGGGGCAGCCTTGAATTACCCTACATATGACAAGGAGCTCTATGCCTTGGTAAGAACTTTAGAGACGTGGTAGCGTTACGTGTGGCCCAAGGAGTTTGTGATACATTCTGATCATGAATCATTGAAGCACTTGAAAGGGCAAGGTAAGTTGAGTAGGAGACATGCTAAATGGGTGGAATTTATTGAAACCTTTTCTTATGTGATCAAGTATAAGCAAGGAAAAGAAAACATTGTGGCTGATGCACTTTCACGCAGGTATGTTCTTTATCTACTTAGGATGCTAGATTTCTAGGATTTGAACACATAAAAGAATAAGGATAATAGTGATTTTGCTAATGTTTACAATGCTTGCGAAACTTCGGCTTTTGGAATGTTCTATAAACTTAAAGGATATTTGTTTAAAGAGAGTCGATTGTGTGTTCCATTAAGTTCTATGCATGAATTGCTTGTACGTGAAGCACATGGAGGCAGGTTGATGGGGCATTTTGGTGCTGTTAAGACTTTGGATGTGTTGCATGAGCATTTTTATTGGCCTAAAATGGAAAAAGATGTGCGACGCATATGTGATAAATGCATAACTTGTAGGAAAGCAAAGTCTAGGACTCAACCATATAGCTTGTACATCCCTTTGCCTGTACCTAAGGAACCATGAGTATAAATTTCGATGGATTTCATCATAAGTTTACCTAGGTCAAAACGGGGTAGGGATTCAATTTTTATTGTTGTTGATAGGTTTGCAGAGATGGCACACTTTATTCCATGTCATAAAACTGATGATGCCACTAACATTGTTGATTTGTTCTTTAGGGAGATAGCACGACTTCACGGGGTCCCTAATAGCATTGTTTTTTATAGAGATTTTAAGTTCTTTAGCTATTTTTGGAAGGTATTATGGGAAAATTGGGCACTAAATTGTTGTTTTCAACTACTTGTCACCTCCAAACAGATGGACAAACCAAAATAGTTAATAGGACTTTAACACAACTTCTGCGTGCTGTCATTCAAAAGAACTTAAAGAATTGGGAAGACTGTTTGCCATTTATAGAGTTTGCATATAATTGTAGTGTTACCACTGAATTTTCACAATTTAAAATTGTGTCTGGATTTAATCCTTTAACTCCAATGGATTTGATTCCTTTGCCTGTTGATGAAAGGATTAGTTTGGATGGTAATCGTAAAACACAGGTGGTGAAGACACTCCATGAGAGTGTGCGGAAACAGATTGAAAAGAGGAATTGTGTGTATGCGACCAAAGCCTAGGGGCACAAACATGTTGTGTTTCAACCCGACAATTGGGTTTGGGTGCATATGCGCAAGGAGAGATTTCCAGCCCATGGAAAATCAAAGCTACAATCACGAGGAGATGAGCCATTTCAGATCCTTGAGAGGATCAATGACAATGCTTATAAAGTTGATTTGTTAGGTGAGTATGGTATTAGTGTTACGTTTAATGTTTTTTATCTTACTTTGTTTGATGTAGGTGATGATTCGAGGTCAAATCCTTTTGAGAGAGAGGGGATGATGCGAATCAGCCCAACACCAAGCGTAATCATGCCAACGACCCATTGGAGGTGCCAATTGGGCCAATTACAAGAGCCAGGGCAAAGCTTAAAGAAGCATTGAATGGACTTGTTCGGAACATATGGAGCAAAATGGACTTAGAGGGGCTTGGGACATTTAGGAAGCATGAAGAACAACCTTTAATTCATCTAGTTCAGGTCTAAGAAGAGCCCAATTCATGTGGAACAAGGGGTTGATGTGTCCGGCCCAATACCAGCCTTGTTAAGCTTGTTTTTTTCCTAATGCTACAAGGATAAAAGGTCAAAAATTTATTCTCTTAATTAAGTAAGGAAATTGGCCATATCTTATAGGACTGAGCATTTCCGGTCCGATCCAATTTTGAACCAAAATAAAAACCCAAACCGAATTTTTCTTTTAATTTTTTGAACCGAACCGAAAGCTGGTTCAAACCGATTAATTTTAGTTCGACTCTGTTTGGTTTTTTTCCCTTCCAAACCAGTTCAAACCCAATGGTCCTCTACCAACACTAGTAATATTCCTCCCTTTGTTTTGGACCCTTGGCTGGGTCTGATGTGGCTTTTGAGGAAACAATACTCCAATCCCTAAAATGTTGTTTTGCCCTCCCCAAACACCCTGTTGTTGCATCACTTGTTGTCTTAGATGATGAAATTTGAATAAGAAACAAACAGAGCTTAGGCCTCAATTAGTAATCAGCAAAAGTAGGAGCCTCTCTTCTATCCTTAAAAAGAAATAAATGAAAGTACAATAAGGCACTGTTTGGCAAATTACTTGAGATGCCTGCAACTTCTGGTAAGCAAAGGACTGCTGCTGTTGGTAGAGACTAATGTCGGAGATGGGATTTTTTGACAGAATAGAGATTGTAGGGGGGTTTTTTGGTCGATCTGATAGTCCTCTACTTTGGCTGTTAAAGCAACATCCTTCTTCGTTGTTCATTCTCATCCTCTCTACTTCTCCTGCAGCCTCGTATAGCAGATCCCAAGTTGCTAGAGGTGAAGACCCATTCGGGCTTCCATGGCTAGACCCTTGTCTACAACCACACTTGCGTCCAACTGCACATAGCGTTGATTGAGGCGATCCAGACAAAACCCAACCTTGCAAATCAGGCAAAAAACCCAAGACCCGAACATTAGCCCCAAAAACATAATCACAAACACTAGAGTAGGTTGTCCTACTTTAAAAAGAAACATAAAGGAAGCAATACCTTAGTCTTTTCGGTGCCGTAAGGGAGGTCGTTTCTCTTGAAATCATCTTCAAGGGTGGAGTGAGCCATTTGGCGAGTTAACCCAGCCAGGTAATCTTCTTCGTCACTCTCTGTCTCAGTAGAGCCAACCATAGACTCAACATGAGAACTAAGATCCGAAGAAAACCCAAAGGAACCAAATCCATAAGGGAGGGGAGAAAAATCAAAGTAGAGCAAAGAGTAAAGCGAGAGATATGCAGAGAAGGGAGGGGGGGTGGCTGATGGTTGAATCTTAGGGTTAGAAAACATTCTATTTATACTTGCTTTTTCTTAAGTGCTGGCTGGTTGAACTGGTTCGGTTCAGTTCAATCGGTTTCAGACTTTAGAAACCAAAACCGAACCGAACCGGAAATTTTTTGTGATTTTTTAATCGGTTAATTCTGTTTTTTTTCGATTCGGTTTTTTCAATTATTTTTTTTCCGGTTTTCCCGGTTTATCGATTTTTTTGCTCACCCCTAATATCTTTATTCCTAAAGAGGGGAGGACTATGTAATGCCTTTTCTAACTTAGGAAGGAAAGTAATTAAATCAACAATAAAGGAGGAAATTTGTTTTCTTATTTGTCCAAGTTAAACAAGGAAATCCAAGCTAATCAAGGACTTCAAAGGGGTAGAAACACAAATTTTTCAAATCAGATTTTTCTAGTTTATTTAGGACTTCTTAAGGGTGACAAATCTGATTCTAGCATATTTAGGATGATAATTTTCAGATTTTTATTATTTTCTTCTTAGTTTTTGGGTTATTATTACTTATTTGGGTCAATTGTAAGTGGGCTTCATATAAGTCCACTTAAGGGGGGTCCATTAGGGTTTCTTTAAGTCTTGAGTCAGTATAAATAAAGGCATAACCAAACATGTAAGGTTACGCAATTTTCAGATCAATAAACTTCTTTGCTGCACTTGTTGTGTGTTGGTGGGTTAATGTCCTTTCCTTAGTTCTCTAAAGAACTGAAAACAACTTATCGAAGAACAACTGTTTTCGTGGCGTCGTTTTTATACTTCTTGTTCGTGAATCAATATTCGTTGGGTGGGGGTCTTCGTTTACAATAATGCTGGTACCTAGGTACAAGTTATCTTTGTGTCACACTCCTATCAAACCTGATTTACTTGGCTTTCTGGGAATTGATGTCTTTGCGTGTGGGTTACGTGACCACGTGATCATGAGGTTCGCATCAAGTTTACGATAGGAAGAACCCTTATTTAGACTCGAAATTACAAATCTGACTTTTGTTGGGACTAGAACTGATCGAAAAAAAATATATGGAAGTGATGAAAATGACTCAAACAACAGCCAAATATCCCTAATATGATGATAATATACTGGCAGAAACAAAATCAACAGAAACAAAAAACGTTTTGAAAGATAACGCAAAACAGACCCGTTAAGGCAAGACAAAACCCAATTCTGGAACCTAAATAAACCGCTATCTAAATGACCTCAAATTTAATATATAGTATTAAGATACCAAGATAACAATAAATCTCAATTTATAGGTCGATATATTATGTTTAGGTACCCAAACTCCTTGTATGATCAGTTTGCCGTAGAATTGAACCTCCAATTAAATCCTCAAGAAACTGATATCCAAATAAGTCCAAATTTAATATATGGTGCGATATCACTCCCAATACATATAATATAGATTTTTGATTGATTCTAAGGTGGTTTGCTTATGGTTCATTAAGAGTAGTGTTTCTACGGCAAAATTGAACCTCAAATTAAAACCTCAAGCAAATGATATCAAAATAAACCCAAATTTTATATATATATATATATATATATATATATATATATATATTATATATATATATATATATCTACCTCACCTCCAATAGACACAATATGAAATGGAAATTGATTCTGAGGTGATTTACTTATAGTTTACTAAGAGATGTGTTTTTTTTTTTGATAAGTTGACGTATGTATTAAAAGAAGAAGATACAAACATTATAAGGGGCATACCCCAGATTTACAATGATAACAGAAACATAAAACAACAGATGGCTATAGGCTAGCCACCGACCATAAAACTGAAACCTCACTAGATTCGTTAGGGAAACCAATACAACAACAGCTAACTAACAAATTAAGAATCTATGTTATTCACCCTCCAAGCTCGTTGGATCCTTTTGTTTTCACTTGTTGGTACGACATTCCTCATCAAATCAAGCTTATCACGAATGATACATTCGATTTGATTAAAGACCAAATTTGAAGTTCTAGACATTCTAGCAAAGATCCTTGCATTCCGTTCTTGCCATACATGATACACTGTAGCTGCGAAACTCAGTTTACGAGAAAAATTGATGAAACTCTTGCCATGCCAAGAGACAGTGGCCCATCGAATCCATTCATCCCAGCCTTTTATCATTCTTGGAATGTTGCATCTGTCACAAACATCCCACCAGATCGCTTTAGTATAGGAGCATTCAAAGAACAAGTGGTTGTGATCCTCATTGTTGCGAAGACAAAGTGAGCATCTATTGGGACCATGTATACCAATCCGATGAAGTTTATCTTGAGTTGTGAGTTTCTGTTAGACAGCCATCCATAAAAGAAATGAATGTCTTGGGACAACATTCTTGGACCACACTATGTCATGCCATTCAACCATCAGACGATGACGTCTTAGTTGTTCCCAAGCTACTTTGACCGAGAATTTATGATTTGGCGAATCCAACCAAACTATCTCATCCTTTTGCCCCATCTTAGGATTAGAATTGGAAGGAATAGCTTCTATAATGGGGTGCCAGCCAATAGCTTGGGTGGTAGGAGTTTTCTATTCTGAGTTATGAATTAGCACATTCACCTTCGCGTTCTTGGCCATACCTGAATCATAGATGAATCTTTCCCCGTAAGAATCCACGAGTGGGCTGTGAGGATGCCAATTGTCAAACCATAGAGAGGTTGTCATTCCATCTCCTATGATGTACTTCATCTTTGGCCATGCTAAGGATCTGAGCTTTAGAATCTTTCCCCAAGCCCAAGAGCAATTCTGTGGTGTCTTGATTGTCCAGAAATTCCTACCTCGCAACAGATAGGATCTGATCCAAGTAGACCATATTGAGCCATCTGAGTCATTGCATAGGTTCCAAATGTGTTTCAACAAAGCAATCTTGTTCCATTCTGTTATCCTTTTTATTCGTAGCCCCCCTTCCTTTTTTGGAAGACATATCTGATCCCAAGCCACTTTAGCCCCAGTAGTTCTCATATCTGAACCTGACCAAAGAAAGGATTTCATAATTTGCTCCATATTTTTAATTACTTGCCCAGGTAAGAGAAAGAGAGATGCCCAATGCTCCATATGGAAAATAAGACTGAATTAATCAGTTGTACCCGTCCTGCATACGAGAGTGTTCTACAAGTCCAATGTCAAACTTTAGAGGTGATTCGATCCACGAGGCCCTTACAATAAACAGCCTTTAGTCTGGACGAGAGAAGGGGTACTCCCAAATATTTTATAGGGAGCTCCCCCTCTCTAAACCCAAGAATATGAATAATTTGTTCCCTCTCAGCATTTAACACACCGCTTAAGAAGATGTCACTTTTGTTTGGATTTGGATACAGACCTGATAGATCTTGAAACTTTGTGAGCACAGTTCTGATCATACGAATTGAGTTTACATCCCCGTTGCTAAAAATCATCAAGTCGTCAGCAAAACAAAGATGAGAAATTTTGTCCTTCTTGCATCTCCAGTGGAACTGAATTCTTGGTTGGCACTCATCTTGCAGAATAGCCCTGAAGGATTTCCATACATAGGACAAACAAATATGGGGACAATGGATCCCCTTGTCTCAGCCCTCTTCCCCCTTGAAAGTAACCTGCAAGCTCACCATTGATGTTGATAAAGAATTGACATGATGTAACACAAACCATGATCCAATCAATGACTGTTCTAGGGAATCCCATTTTTATTAACATAGCGTCAACAGAATCCCACCGCACCGAGTCATAAGCCTTCATCAGATCAACTTTCATAGCACAAGGAGCAGGTCCCGTAGATTTATGATAGCCTTTCATTAGTTCCTGAGACAAAAGAATGTTATCACTTATTCTCCCATTTTTACTAAGAGATGTGTTTCTGCTAAAGAATTGAACCTTTAATTAAAACCTCAAGCAAACGATATCAAAATATTCCCAAATATGACATAAGATACGATCACACCCCCAATAGACATAAGATTAAGTTGCAATTGATTCTGAGGTGGTTTGCTTATGGTTTTTTAAGAGTTTTGTTTTTACGGCAAAATTGAATCATCCCTCAAATTTCAACTAATCTCTCTCTCTCTTTCTCTCATTTTTATTATTTACTACTAATATGATTACAGACAGTAACAAGATGAAATATTACCCCCCCTCCGTTTTTTTTTGCTTAGATGACACGGACACAAAGAACAAGAAGATGAACGACTCAAACACTGAAAACTTAAACATATTACCTTGTTTCGGAACCTAGCTATGATACTGACCGATGCAAACCTCGTGATTACGTGGTCATGCAACCCACAAAACAAGATAGAGATCTAATCCTGGAAAGCCGAAATAGGTCTAATAGGAGTGTGACATAATGAAAACCTATCCCAAGGACCAACACTATTGGAATGAAGTAAAATGACACCATGAAACTAATTAATCATTAATAAGTTAGATTCAGTTCGTTCAAGAATTGGTGATACGATCCACGCAAGGTCAAATTCAGATTTTGATGTAAATTGTGCAACTATCCAGTTTTACAGCAACAGTCACAATTCTCAATCCGACCGTTGGATTGGGTTGAAATTTTACGTAGAGTCTCCTGATATGTTTTCCTACCTTAGGTTAAAATTTCAGATCAATCAGAGTTTCAAAAAGCATTGCAATACAAGTCAACAAAGGTTGTATGAATTTTGTTATTTATTTCCTTTTGACTTGTGGACTTCCTATTTGGCTAGGATTCTTATTTTGGGAATCTTCTAATTCTATAAAGATCTTTAATGGGCTGTAACATAGTTTCCAAGTGTGGCAAGGATTCATAAATGTTTCAGAATCCTTTTCTTATTAGGATTCCTTATTCATCCTAGCTACAACAAGGAAAGAAGATTTCAGAATTAATTCTACCTTCAGATTTGATTCTCCTAGCTTATATTGGACTTCTAAAGGGCAACAAATCTAATCCTATCATATTTAGGATATTAAATTATTTGGGCTTAATTGTAAATGGGCATCATATAAGTCCCACATAAGGGGTCCTTTAGGGTTTATTTTAGTTTGGAGTCACTATAAATAAGGGCATAACCAGACATGTAAGGTTAGACAATTCAGATTAATAAAACTTCTTTTTTGCCGCATTTTTGTGTGTGTGTGTGTGTATTGGTGAAATAATCTCCCTATGATGGTTCTTTAAAAGAACTCAAGATGACGTATTGAAAAACAATTGGCTTCGTGGCATCATCCTTATATTTCTTGTTCGCGAATCAATATTCGTTAGGTGGGGGTTTCCTTTTCCAATAGTGTTGGTGCCTAGGTACAAGTTATCTTTGTGTCACACTCCTATCAAACTTGATTTACTTGGATTTCCGGGAATTGATGTCTTTGCATGGAGGTTGTATGACCACGTGATCATGAGGTTGGCATCATTTGGTATAATAGCTTGGCTCCATTAATTAGGTTATATCTTTTTGAAATTTTCGTTTCATGTTGTTTCCGCAAAAATTCCTTGGTGTCCAATTTATTCTTCTCCTTGATTTTGCAGCATGTAAAAAAAATAAATTTTTTTTACTTATTTCGTTTGGTTACTTTCCAAAATATATCAGTAGCATAAAAGAAAATCATTCAAAGAGATGTTTATTGGTTTCTGCTATAGAAAACTAAACAAGTGAAAATTGGACCAAATCAACTCGGAATTAGCTCAAATTAGATAATCTGATTGGTTCTAATCGCATCATATATTAATTGTGGGGGTCAATTGGATATTTATTTGGTTTTCATTTCAAGTCTAATCAGGTATGATTCATAACGTTTTTGCGTCAGTATATCAAACCTTATCGTAAATTGGTCAAACTTTATATTCTGTCTATTTGGGTTGATATCGCACTATATCTTAAATTTTAGCTCAAGTGGACATTATTTACTTTAGGTCCAGATTCAGACTTAACTCGTCATAAACGAGTCTGTTTTGCGTCAACTTTTGAAATTCATTTTCTTTCTGTTGTTTCCATTTCTTGCAGTATATTGTCAACATATCCAACATATTTGGGTGTTGTTTCATCATCTTTTCATGTTTCATTTCTATTTGTATTCAAGTCTTCAGTTTCGTTCGTATTTCGGATAGATTCGCTTGCTACTCACGAGACTATCATCGCAGTTTTATTTTTGCTTGTTTTCTGGTTTTGAATGCTTCTTGACTCATATATACATATTTGGATTGCGGTGCTAAGTGGTTCTATTTGGTGTTGGTTTGAGTTCCGTAAGAACACCAAGAAGGTGAGACGAGAGGTGTGAGCGTGTGAGGATATGAAGAGTGTTTGAGCGAAACACGAGTGATGTGAGGATTTTTTTTTACCACTAACCAATTTCTGCAGATACTATCAGGTCAGATCAAAACAACACACCACCCCCTCTCGATGTAGAACTTCAATTCCAAATGCAAGCCATGACGAAGATGATGGAAAGAATGAATTTTGTGATGAGGAACTTTGTGTGATAGACTTGAGAAGGTGGGGAAATAGGGTAAGGTGGCTGGAACATGTACCCAAGACATGAGAAAGGTTGGGGCTGAACCGAAATCAAACAATGATAGTGGGGTCGAACGGCCAAGGTGGGCTGATTATGAGGATTTTAAGGAGGACGTTGATTATATTGGTGATGGTGGTTTTAAGGATGAGACCATAGGCCATCGAGAAGGTTTTCGGCAGCCTAGAAATCGAAGGGATTTCATGTATTTTGATGAGGTGTTATGGAAAAAAAATGAGGATTAAAAAGGATAGGTGGTATCAAAGGGAGAGAAATAAAGAGATTTGTGTTCTAAAAAAAAGAATACAAGAGTCTATCCTATATTCTAGGGGAGATGAAGTCAATGCCCAGCAAGCGTCAGAAAAAGAGGATACAAAACGCTGCAATTATGATATACGAAATGGAACGGCTACTACTTTCATCCAAAGTTGTTGGCGATAATTGTTGTCAAGAAAAGAACTCAAAGGATTCAAAACGAGGCTAAGGAATTCTCCATTCAACTTGTTGGTGATTCGAGGATGAATCATCTTGAAGAGAGAGGGAATGATACGATCCACGCAAGGTCAAATTCAGATTTTGATGTAAAATGTGCAACTATCCAGTTTTACGGCAACAATCATAATTCTCAATCCGATCGTTGAATCGGACTGAAAATTACATGGAGTCTCCTATCTTGTTTTCCTACCTTGGGTTAAACTTTCAGGTCAATCGGAGTTCGGGAAGGCATAGCAATATGGGTCAACATAGGCTGTACGAATTTTGTTAGCCACTTTCTTTTGGCTAGGATTTTTTTTCCTAAAAGGATGTGGCAGCTTATTTTGGAAATCTCCTAATTCTACAAAGATCTTTAATAGGCTGCAACATGGTTTCCAAGTGTGGCAAGGATTCATAAATGTTTCAGAATCCTTTTCTTACAATGATTCCTTATTCATCCTACCTACAACAAGGAAAGAAGATTTCAGAATTAATTTTACCTTCAGATTTGATTCTCCTAGCTTATATGGAACTTTTAAAGGGCAACAAATCTGATCCTATCATATTTAAGATATTAAATTATTTGGGCTTAATTGTAAGTGGGCATCATATAAGTCCCACATAAGGGGTCTATTAGGGTTTATTTTAGTTTGAAGTCACTATAAATAAGGGCATAGCCAGACATGTAAGGTTAGACAATTCAGATTAATAAAATTGTTTGTTTGCCGCACTTTGTGTGTGTGTGTGTGTTGGTGGGATAATCTCTCTTCAATGATTCTCTAAAAGAACTCAAGATGACTTATCGAAGAACAACTAGCTTCGTGGCATCATCCTTATACTTCTCGTTCGTGAATCAATATTCATTGGGTGGGGGGTTTTTGTTTCCAATAGTGTTGATACCTAAGTACAAGTTATCTTTGTGTCACACTCCTATCAAACCTGATTTACTTGGCTTTCCGGGAATTGGTGTCTTCGCATCTGGGTTGCGTGACCACGTGATCATGAGGTTCACATCAACTAGATAATGCAAGAATCATTCTCACACATTAAAACTTAGAAATTCAGAAGTAATATTCATCAATGGCCGTCGAAATTTAGGTTACATGTGTTTAAATAGTTCTTAAAAATTAACCCTAATGGATCTACCCTTGTGGGCTGAACTGACCCACATATAAAACTTACCCAAAAACCCTAAACTGAAAAGCCCATAACCTGATCCAAATAAGCTTTGGATCCTAGCTCAAAACAAAGTTTTAATTAAGCCCAAAACATAAAAGAAAATAATAAAAATAACTAATTTGTCATTAAATAGCAGCAACCCTTCTTTCCTTGTATAACAAGGATGGGTAAGGAATCCATACAAGAAAAGGATTCGAGAACATTAATCAATCTTTGCCATTCTTGGAAATTATGTTTTAAGTCATTAAAAATTCTTGTGGAAGTAGGAAAAACCAGCTACCACATCCTTTTAGAAAAAGGATCCTTGTTAAATAGGAAGTCTGCAGGTCAAAATGAAGGAAATAAAAAAATTCATTTAGCCTGTTCTCACCTATATCGCAAGTCCTTTATAAACTTCGATTCAGCTCAACATTTACTCCAACAAAGGCATATACCTCTGGAATCTTCTGGTAAAGTTTCAGCTCGATTCAATGGTTGGATTTGGAGTTATGCTCAATAGCATAAATTTGGACGGTAAAAAAATTTATGCCAAAATCCGAATATGATCTTGCTTGGGTTGTATCACAAGGCTGAACCGTATCAAGCTCGTAACTTGTCTTTTTGGGATTTAAACAAACCTAAAGGGAATTCTTTGGTGACTAAATAGTTCACCAAATCAACAAACCATGGTTTTGTAGAGGAACGTAACACATACAACTGCTCGTCAGGGAGTGTCTCTCTTATTGTTCCGGTTTGTATATCCTTCGTCCTTAGTTGGCTCAAGTGATCAGCCACATGGTGTTCAACACCGTTTTTGTCTTTGATCTCAAGATTAAATTCTTGTAGAATTAAGATCCACCTAATCAATCTCGGTTTGAACTCTTTTTTCTTCAAAGGATACCTCAAAAGCTGCATAGTCAGTAAAAACAACAACTTTTGTACCAAGTAAATATGACCTGAATTTTTCTAGAGCAAACACCACTGCAAAAGTTCCTTTTCAGTTGTATGGTAATTGCATTGCGCTCCGTCCAACATGAGGGAAGCATATGCTAACATGCAAATTCTTCCTTATTCTTTGCCCAAGTACATCCCCTATCGTATAGTCACTCGCATCGCACATTATCTCGAGAGGTTCATCCCACTCTGGTGGTTGGATGATAGGGGCAGATGTGAAACGCCTCTTAAGCTCATCATGGGGATGTTTACATGCTAGATCAAACCTAAAATCCACTTTTTTGGCTAATAATTTGTAGAAGGTTTGCAAGGCCAAGAGAAGAACGAACTTCCCTCACGCATGAGGGGTAAGACAATGATGAAATAACATCTATTTTTGCTTTATTAACCTCTAATCCACATGAAGACACAACATGCCCAAGAACTATTTCTTGTTTTACCATAAAATAACACTTTTCATAGTTCAAGACAAGGTTGGTTTCGATGAATCTTTTCAAGAATAAAGATAAACTTTCTAAACACTTATCAAAAGAATCACCATACACCATGAAATCATCCATAAAAACCTCAATTATTCTTTCAATATAGTAAAATAAAATACTCATCATGCATCTTTGAAACGTTGCGGGTGCATTATAGAGATCAAAGGGCATTCTCCTATATGCATATGTACCAATTAGATATGTAAATGTAGTCTTTTCTTGATCCTCAGGATTAATAACAATCTAATTATATCCACCAAGAAAAGCAATAGAAAGACTTACCTGCTAGATGCTCAAGCATTTGGTCCATGAATGGTAATGATAAATGATCTTTGCGTGTAGAAAAATTAAGCTTTCTATAATCAACACACATTCTCTAACCACTCGAGATGCGAGTAGGAATGAGTTCATCATTTTTGTTCTTTACCAACGTGATTCCAGTCTTTTTGGGCACCACATGGATTGGTGCCACCTATTTGCTGTCCATGATTGAGTAAATGACTCCTGCATCTAATAGTTTCAAAATTTCAGCTTTCACTACCTTCATCATAGGCAAGTTCAACCTCCTTTGCATTTTCCTTGTTGGTTTCGCATTGTCCTCCAATAGTAGGTGATGCATACACATCAAGGGACTAATGCCCTTGATGTCGGCTGATGTCCATCCAATAACTGTTTTGTGATCGCACAATAACTTCACAAGTTTTTCCTTTTGCCCATTTGTCAAACCTTTTGCTATGATAACGGGAAGTGTATTGTTGTCGCCAATGAATACATACTTCAAATTATTGGGCAAAGGTTTCAATTTTAACTCGGATGGCTATAAAATAGATGACAAAAGCTTTTTATGCAAAAGTACTAAATCAACAAGGACATTACCACATGGGGCTGTTTGCAAAGCTTGCAAAACCTAGGTTGATTCTTGAACGTTTTGGGGAACACATATGTGCCTCTCCATCTCTTCTATCTCGGTAAAATCATAGTCATAGCTTAAAGCCACGCTTGATCCATCCTTGCAATCAAAATCAAAAACTTACTGCACACACTTATCAACTTGGTCATAACATGTGATATAATAAATATTGTTGCATGGATATTTCATTACATCATGAAAATTAAATTAAATTTTTTCATCTCCTACTTCCATAGACAAAGTATCCTTACCATAATCAATTTTCATGTTGTTGTTTGAGGAATCACGTTCCATATTAAGAATATAAAAGTCATATGGAATAACCAAACATGTTTAGGTATTACAATACTAGTTTTAATTAAAGGCTCAAGACTAAGAGAATCATAAACATGTTTAGGTATAACACTAATGGATACACCTAAATCACATAAGGCCCTTTTAAAACTAGCATTACCAATAACACATGAGATGGTAAATGCACCTAGGTCCTTTTGCTTCAAAGGCATATTCTTTTGATCAACAGCAGATACAACTTCACCCATACTTACTATTTTGTAGCCTTTTAGCTTGTAAGCTCTCTTGGTAGTACACAACTCCTTCAAGAATTTGGCATACTTAGGAATTTGCTTGATAACATCAATCAAAGGCATGTTGAGTTCCACTTTTTAAAAAACCTCAAAAATCTCTTTTTTTATGTCCTCTTTTTTCTACCTAGAAGAACTCAATGGAAAAGGGGGGAATTTTCTTAAAACTGGAATTCATTGAGTTAGGACTTACCTTTGGAGTATTGGTCTTTGTTTCAGTTTGTGGAGGAATGAGGTGTTTCTTCTCTATCTCCTCTTCTTCCTCCATCTCAATTTCTTTCGACCTTTGCTCTTCAAGTTCTTTCCCACTTCGCAGCGTAATCACACTATCATTTTCTTTTGGATTCAATGCTTGGGAGGGCAATTTTCCATTCATTTGTGCTTCCAATTTGCCTACAGTTGAAGCTAGTTGCCCCATTTGCTTCTTTAAGTTGTGAATACTTGACCTTATTTCTAGTTGAAAAGACATGATATTTTGTTGTAAGGTCACTATGTTAGAAGCTAAGGTTTTCATCATCTCACGAAGATCATCACTCGATGACCCCATAACACGGGAGTTTGTAAATGGAGGAGGGGGTTGTCTCGTTTGATAATTTTATTGAGGCTGAAATCCATGGGGGTGGAACTGTCGGCCTTGATTGTCTTGTTGAGGCGAGTTCTCATTTGGGATTGTATGTGTTAGAAAAGGGATCATACCCCATTGAATGCTCTATCAACTGCATTAGCTTGTTCAATGTAATATTCTTGCATTGATGGACACATATCTGAAGCATGTCCTTGTAACAAACATATGCTACAAACTTTCACCTGTTATACATTTCCACAAGCCAAATAACGCATAAGAGAAGTAAGTTCATTAACTTTATTTTCAAGGTTAGCAATACTTACCTCATTTACTCGTTCTTGGGAAGTCTCCACACGTGCCACATTGTTTCGAGTTGGCTTTCATATTTGAGATCAATTGGTGTGCAGCCTCAGGTGTTTTATCTACCAATGCCCCTCCACTTGCCGTATCAATGATAGCGCGGTCAGTAGACATCAGTCATTCATGAAGTATTGAATGAGCAGCTAATCAGGTATCTGATGATGAGGGCATTGAATGCACTTGCTCAAATCTTTCCCAATACTCGGAGAGTGTCTCCCAATGAGATTGCCGAATCCCACATTTATTTTCTCGAGAGCCTGAGAAAAACTTTTCAAGGAAAATCATCTTCATGCCATTTCAAGTCCCAATAGAATCTGGGAGAATAGAGAAAAGCCATGCCTTTGCTGCCCCTTTTAAAGAGAAAGGGAAAGCTTTCAACTTAACCTATTCTTCATCAACTCCGTGTGGTTTCATGCCAACGCAAACCGTGTGGAACTCCTTGAGATGAGTATGAGGATCTTCTCTAGCAAGTCCATTAAAAATCAGCAGTAAGTGTATAAAACCAGACTTGAGATCTAAGTTGACATTGTTGTCAATGGTTGATTCTCCATGTTAGGAGCAGTGAGCTCCTTGAGTGTCTATTGTCGTGCAACAACCATGGTGTTGATGCAAGCTTCTTTTCGTAACCTATGTAAAGTGTTCTCTATTTTGAGATCTACATGCACTTGTCTCTGGTTAGTAGAACGGGTTATAGGCGCATAAATAGTCAAGAAAACTCAAAAGAAAACAACCACACAAGAGATTTAAAGTAGTGCAAATTGAATGAAAATCCCATGCTCTACACAAAAACTACCTCGATGAGGTGGGGCTAGTGGCCAAAAGCAACTAGTCTTATTTAGAACGTCGTTTTCCTTTGGGAAACAAAAGGTTGAGGCCTAATTCCACCAAAAAATCTGTTTTGAACAGTACCTGCATCGTAACTGCACTTGCAACACTATTTTTCTTTTTTGTTTTTTTTTTCAACAAGGAAGGTTTAGTTCCGATTTTTATGATATACGATATGCAATTGAGGGGGAACTGAGGTTATCTAGGCTATAGCAGAATTAAACAATCAAGTTAAATTAAATAAATCAGAAAACTATAAAGAGAACAAAGCTTGGTTTCAAATAGACATCCACCTATGGAAATCAGAACCGATCATTGAAACGATACATCAGTTTATATTCTGAACATTTATCTTTTCTTAACGTTGGTTAGTTAACAGATCCGCCGTATAACCAACCCTAACCATCAAACAACCACAATGTTCGTACTAGTAATTTAATTTAATGGCAGCCTTATGAACAAGATAAGTTGATTAATCTAGACAACATAACTGTCTGTAGTCCATGTTTGATTTGATTGAATGTTTTCCTTAAAATTAATAACCTAAATCCGCCACAACTATTAATCTCAGTTGCTTCACAAGTGTATATACCACAACTCCGGTTTTGATAGCAAATTTAGCAATAGATTGTTTACAATAATAACTTAGAGTCCACTCTAGCAATTAAAATAAACAATCATAAAAAATAAGCATAGGAAAACAAGCATGTTCATAATATAAACTATATATAAAGAAAACATAAAATAAATCTCATAGTTCTTGAAATCCAAAGGTTTATGTGTCCTTACAACTAAGGAAAAGAGCTTAGCCTTGCATGTCTATTGAACAACTATTCAAAAAGAAAGAAGAGTGCATGATTTCGGGTTTTTGGAGGAGAAGGTGCTTTTTTCTATCTTTTATGGCCGCCCCCCTTTCCTTCCTTTGTCTTTTTTTTTATTTGATAGGAAAACCCTAATCCTTTTTCTACAAAATAGTCCTTTCCTAAGTAGACAATTTACATTTAAGTATTTCAATAACTATTTTTCTAAAAAAGGAGAAATAGGCTTGTATAAAAACTTCATGTTTTAGTTTTGACTTAGAGGAGCTAAATTGCCGAAATAAAAACTTGGATGTCAGTTTGGATGCTTTGGAAACTACTTTGGACTTGTTTCTTCACAAAACCTATTTGCTAGAAGAATTTATGTGTCATCTTAGAAAAATCATATATCTCTCTCTTATGAGCTCGTTTTCTACTTAAATGTTGCAGGCTGATAGATCTTCGAGTCAGGAATCCAACAAAATTGAGTTTACATCAAATGGACTTCTCTAGCTCAAGATATTCAAGTCAAAATAGCTGAAGGTCAACACTAGCAAATTGCAAGATTTGTCTTTGAAATCACTTCATTTCGACCTCTAGAGCTTAAGCTCTGAACAAAACATCGATCGGAGGTCAAACCTGCCAATTATCTCCAATTTACTTCCTTTTGAATCTTACATCGAAAAGTGCCTTCAAAACATAAAACAAATAATATCAAGACATTTTATATATAAAACATAGGCAAAATACTAGGTAAATATGGGTAAAACTATCGAATAATATGGTTGTAAGGAAGTGTAACACAGGAGCGGTGGTGAGTCTCTTTTTTAGTTCCTAAAAACTTTATTCACTCTTTTAACCATTCCCACTTCTTATCTTTTCTAGTCAATTGTGTTAAGGGAGTATCAAAGAAAACCCCTCAATAAACCTTTTATAACACCCTGTAAGTCCTACGAAGCTACGTATTTCAGTTATTGTAGTTGGCCTTTCCTATCTTAGGACTGCTTCAACCTTCTAGGGGTCTACAAAGACACCCTCTACAGAAATGACGTGTCCTAGGAATGTTAGGAATGTTACCCTTTCCAACCAAAACTCACATTTATTCAACTTAGCATATAGCTAGTGGCTTCTCAGAGTTTGCAACACCTGTCTTAACTTTCATTAATGTTCTTCAAAGGATTTTGATTAGACCAATATGTTGTCTATAAACACTACCACTAATTTGTCAATGTTTGGTTCGAAAACCCGGTTCATTAGGTCCATAAAGAGTATTGGGGCATTTGTCAACCCAAATGGTAACACCAAAAAATTATAATGTATGTATCGAGATCTAAATGTAGTTTTCGGTACATCTTATTCTTTAATCTTCATCTAGTAATACCCTAGCCCCCTTTAATTGATCGAACAAGTCATTTATTCGCGATAGCGAATACTTATTTTTCATTATTGTCATATTCAGCTGGTGGGTAGTCTATGCAATGTTTGTGAGTACCATCCTTAGTCTATGCAATGTTTGTGAGTACTATCCTTCTTTTTCAAAAATAGAATTGGTGCTCCCCACGGTGAACTGCTTGGTCGTATAAATCTTTTGTCCAATAATTCCTACGGCTGAGTTTTTAATTCAATCAATTATGCCTGACCCATCCTGTGGAAAGTATTAATGGATACTTCGACCTCCCGATCTAGGGGAAGTCCGAGTAGTTCCTTGAGGAACATGTCTAGAAATTCTTTTACAACTAGGATATCACTTAGCTTTGGTTCACCTTCGTTAGAATTTAAAGCATACACAAGATATCCCACACATCCTTTCTTTAGCAACTTCCTGGCAGTTACAATCAAAACTAGGTTGGTTGGGAAAGACATCTTTTCTCCTCTAAAGACCATTTTCCTACCCTCTAGTCCTTGAAAGGTAATGGCCTGGTGCTTACTCAACCAATCCTGCCAAGAATTACATCAAAATCGTTTAATTCTAAGGGTATTAGGTCTACTTCTGTTTCATATTTAGCTAGGCTAACTCTCTGATGTGAACCTCTTGGAACACGCGGTCACGCAACCCACACGCAAAGACATCAATTCCTGGAAAGTCAAGTAATGTTTGATCGGAGTGTGACACAAAGATAACTTGTACCTAGGCATTAACACTATTGGAAACGGAAACCCCACCTAAAAAATATTGATTCGGGAACGAGAAGTATAAGGATGATGTCATGAAGTCAATTGTTCTTCGATAAGTCATTTTTCAGTTCTTTAGAGAACCAAGGAAGGGAGAGTATCTCATCAACACACACACACAAAGTGCAGCAAACAAGAAGTTTTATTAATTTGAATTGTCTAACTTACTTATCTAACTCTAGACTGAAACTAACCCTAATGGACCCCCCTTAGGTGGACTTATATGAGGCTCACTTACAATTGACCCAAATAAGTAATAATAACCCAAAGACTAAGAAGAAAATAATAAAAAGAAAAAAATCCAAAAAATTACTATCCTAAATATGCTAGAATCAGATTCGTCACACTTCAGAAGTCTCAAATAGACTAGGAAATCTGATTTGAAGGTAGAATTATCTTAGATGTTGACCAGTATTGCGATGCCTTCCAGAACTCTGATTGACCTGAAATTTTAACCCAAGGTAGGACAGCATGTCAGAAGACTCCTTGTAAAACTTTAGTCCAATCCCACGGTCGAATTGAGAATTATGATTGTTTCTGTGAAACTTGACAGTTATGCATTTTACATCATAATTCGGATTTGATTGTTTTTTCATTGCTCGGATCGTATCACTCTCACTCCTACATCCACAATATATACGTTTCAACCCTATCACCCAACAATGTCCTAATTGTAAACCCCTTTTTTACCCTTTTACTTCTTTCCCCAAGTTGACTACAATTTTACTAGCAATAAATGAGTGAGTGGCACCCGGATCAAACAACACATGTATTTTTTAATTATTCATTTGCAGTGTACCTACTACTATATTGGACGCTACTCTAACCTCTTCTTGTGTCATGTGAAAGACCCTCCCCGAGGTTTAGTCATTATGTGTCCTTGACCTTCCTCGGTTGGAACTTGCCCCTGACTGTGTGAGGGTTTTATGAGGGTTTGTTCATCCACATGCATCAATTTCTTTTGTTATATATTCTGAAATTATATTCCCTTCACCCCCATTTTTCCAATCTTTCCATCTACTCTTTCTGAAATTATTAGTGGTTTTCCAATCATTCCCATTGAGGTTTCCTCCTCACTTTGTTTTGAAATCTTAAAATAGCAAGTAGGGAAGCGATGTTATTCTTACCACATGATTTTTAGGCAAGATTTGGGGAAGGTTTTGGTGGTTTTCCTCCTCTCTCTCTTAATTTTTCTCTCCTTTCTCTATTGTTCCACTTGGCCCTCTAAGCTCTCATTCTCTTTCATAATGTAAACCTCGTGATCACGTGAAGACACCAATTCCCGGCAAGCCAAGTAAATCAAGTTTGATAGGAGTTTGACACAAAAATAACTTGTACCTAGGCACCAGCACTATTGGAAACGGAAAACCCCCATTCAACAAATATTGATTCACAAACGAGAAGTATAAGGATGACGCCACGAAGCCTGTTGTTCTTTGATAAGTTGTTTTCAGTTCTTTAAAGAACCATGGAAGAGAGATTATCTCACCAACACACACACACACACACACACAAAGTGCGCAAACAAGAAATTTTATTAATCTGAATTGTCTAACTTACATGTCTGGTTATGCCTTTATTTATACTAACTCGACACTTAAATAAACCCTAATGGACCCCCTTTAGGTGGACTTATATTATGTCCACTTACAATTGATTCAAATAAGTAATAATAACCCAAAGACTAAGAAGAAAATAATAAAAATAATAAAAATCCAAAAATTACCATCCTAAATATGCTAGAATCAGATTTGTCACCATTAAGAAGTCCTAAATAGACTAGAAAATCTGATATGAAGGTAGAATTTATTATAAAGTCTTTTTTCCTTTTTGTAGCTAGGATGAAGGAATCCTTGTAAGAAAAGGATTTTGAAATAATTATGAATCCTTTGTGAACGAGAAGTACAAGGAAGATGCCACAAGGTTAGTTATACCTTGATAAAGTCAAATTTTTTTTTGTCTCGGCAAAGAAAACATGTTATATCACATAAAATACAAGTTTATTTTATAAATCCATAGCTGCTGAG